>CAWVRF010001172.1:0-108000 GCA_963932465.1 Maratus speciosus | reverse complement strand
AAAGGTTTCATTGTTAAAAGAATGTATTCAATTTCACTTTATTTTATATTTCTGAAAATTCACACAGCCGAACCCTTTTATAACAGAAAAATTTTTACGTCATTCATTTGCAAATGTGCATTTTTATTAGGAAATTAATTTTCAGACGTGCACCGGAATTTAATTCTTAAATATTGCTTCTTTTATATTCGGTATCAAAGTTTAAGAGATTTTCTAACAATGGTTTGATTGTTGAAACAATATAATCGGTTTCACTCTATTTTAAATTTCTAAAAATTCACACAGTCGAACCCTTTTAAAACCGAAATATTATTACGCCATTCTTTTGGAAATGTGAACTTTTATTTTAAAATTAAATATCAGCCGTGCACCGGAATTTAATTCATAAATATTGAGTGTTTTATATTCGGTATCTTAGTTTACTGAATTTTATAACAATGGTTTCATTGTTTAAACAATGTAATCAATTTCACTTTATTTTACATTTCTGAAAATTCACACAGTCGAACCCTTTTAAAACCGAAAAAATTTTACCTCATTCACTTGGTTGGTTGATTTTTAACGGCCGATTATCTACACTTAGGTATATAGGCCCGAGGGTGGAGTGCCCTTAGTGGGGGTCTTTCTAAGGGACCTAACACGTATTTTCGTATGGAAATCCATGGCTGGAAGAAAACCACGAAAATTCCGAACGATTAGGCCGGCGGGCACGATTGGGATCGAACCCAGCACATCCCGTCTACCAGCTTCGAGAGCAGAACCTCTCAGCCACTGGTGGGTCTCGTAATTAACTTGGAAATGTGCATTTTTATTAGAAAATTAATTTTCAGACGTGCACCGGAATTTAATTCATAAATATTACTTGTTTTATATTCGGTATCAAAGTTCAAAAGGTTTTCTAACTATGGTTTGATTGTTAAAACAATATAATCGGTTTCACTCTATTTTAAATTTCTAAAAGTTCACACAGTTGAACCCTTTTAAAACAGAAAATGTTTTACGGTATTTATTTGGAAATATGCTTTTTTATTAGGAAATTAATTTTCAGCCGTGCATCGGAATTTAATTCATAAATATTGCGTGTTTTATATTCGGTATCTCAGTTTACTGAATTTTATAACAATGGTTTAATTGTTGAAACAATGTATTCAATTTCACTTTTTTTTTACATTTCTGAAAATTCACACAGCCGAACACTTTTAAAACCGAAAAATTTTTATGTCATTCATTTCGAAATGTGCTTTTTTATTAGGAAATTAATTTTCAGCCGTGCACCGGAATTTAATGAATAAATATTAAGTGTTTTATATTCGGTATCTCAATTTAAGGGATATTCTAACAATGGTTTGATTGTTGAAACAATGTATTCGGTTTCACTTTATTTTACATTTCTGAAAATTCACACAGCCGAACCCTTTGAAATAAAAAAATTTTTACGTCATTCATTTCGGAATGTGCTTTTTTATTAGGAAATTAATTTTCAGCCGTGCACCGGAATTTAATGAATAAATATTAAGTGTTTTATATTCGGTATCTGAGTTTAAGGGATATTCTAACAATGGTTTGATTGTTGAAACAATGTATTCGGTTTCACTTTATTTTACATTTCTATTAATTCACACAGTCGAACCCTTTTAAAACCGAAAAATTTTACGTCATTCACTCGGTTTGTTGATTTTTGACGACCGATTATCTACACTAGGGATTTAGGCCCAAGGAGGGAGTGCCCTTCGTGCGCGTCTTTCTAAGGGAACGTAATCCGTATTTACCCATGGAAATCCATGGCTCGAAGAAAACCACGAAAACTCCGAACGATTAGGCCGACGGGCGTAATTGGGATCGAACCCAGCACATCCCGTCTACCAGCTTCGAGAGAAGTACCTCTCAGCCACTGGTGGGGCTCGTCATTCACTTGGAAATGTGATTTCTTATTAGGAAATTAATTTGCAGCCATACACCGGAATTTAATTCATAAATATTGCTTGTTTTATATTCAGTATCTCAGTTTAAGGGATATTCTAACAATGGTTCGATTGTTGAAAGAATGTATTAGGTTTCACTTTATTTTACATTTCTGAAAATTCACAGAGCCGAACCCTTTTAAAACCGAAAATGTTTTACGTCATTAATTTGGAAATGTGCATTTTTCTTAGGAAATTAATTTTCAGCCATGCACCGGAATTTAATTCATAAATATTGCGTGTTTTATATTCGGTATATCAGTTTACTGAATTTTATATTAATGGTTTTATTGTTGAAACAATATATTCGGTTTCACTTTATTCTACATTTCTAAAAAATCACACAGTCGAACCCTTTTAAAACCGAAAATGGTTTACGTCATTCATTTGGAAATGTGTTTTTTTGTTACGAAATTAAGTTTCACCCGTGCACCGGAATTTAATTCATAAATATTGCTTGTTTTATATTCGGTATCAAAGTTTAAGAGATTTTCTAACAATGGTTTGATTGTTGAAACAATATAATCGGTTTCACTATATTTTAAATTTCTAAAAATTCACACTGTCGAACCCTTTTAAAACCCACAAATTTTTACGTCATTCATTTGGAAATGTGCTTTTTTATTAGGAATTTTCAGCCGTGAACCGGAATTTAATTAATAAATATTGCGTGTTTTATATTCGGTATCTCAGTTTAAGGGATTTTCTTACAATGGTTTGATTGATGAAACTATATTTCGATTACACTTTATTTTACATTTCTAAAAATTCACACAGCCGAACTTTTTTAAACCGAATAATTTTTACGTCGTTCTTTTGCAAATGTGCTTTTTTATTAGAAAATTAATATTCAGCCGTTCACCGGAATGTAATTCATAAATATTGTGTGTTTTATATTCGGTATCAAAGTTTAAGAGATTTTCTAACAATGGTTTGATTGTTGAAACAATATAATCGGTTTCACTCTATTTTAAATTTCTAAAAATTCACACAGTCGAATCCTTTTAAAACAGAAAATGTTTTACGTAATTTATTTGGAAATGTGCTTTTTTATTAGGAAATTAATTTTCAGCCGTGCACCGGAATTTAATTCATAATTATTGCGTGTTTTATATTCGGTATCTAGGTTTAAGGGATTTTCTAACAATGGTTTGATTGTTGAAACAATGTATTCGTTTTTACTTTATTTTACATTTCTATTAATTCACACACTCGAACCCTTTTAAAACCGAAAAATTATTACGTCATTCTTTTGGAAATGTGCTTTTTTTATTAGGAAATAAATTTTCAGCCGTGCAAAGGGATTTAATTCATAATTATTGCGTGTTTTATATTCGGTATCTAGGTTTAAGGGATTTTCTAACAATGGTTTGATTGTTGAAACAATGTATTCGGTTTCACTTTATTTTACATTTCTAAAAATTCACACAGTCGAACCCTTTTAAAATCAAAAATTTTTACGTCATTCACTTGGTTGGTTTATTTTTGACGGCCGATTATCTACACTAGGGATTTAGGCCCGAGGAGGGAGTGCCCTTCGTGCGCGTCTTTCTAAGGGAACCTAATCCGTATTTACGCATGGAAATCCATGGCTCGAAGAAAACCACGAAAACTCCGAACGATTAGGCCGACGGGCGCAATTGGGATCGAACCCAGCACATCCCGTCTACCAGCTTCGAGAGAAGTACCTCTCAGCCACTGGTGGGGCTCGTCATTTACTTGGAAATGTGATTTTTTATTAGGAAATTAATTTTCAGCCATACGCCGGAATTTAATTCATAAATATTGCTTGTTTTATATTCGGTATCTCAGTTTAAGGGATATTCTAACAATGATTTGATTGTTGAAACAATGTATTCGGTTTCACTTTATTTTACATTTCTGAAAATTCACACAGCCGAACCCTTTTAAAACCGAAAAAGTTTTACGTCATTCATTTGGAAATGTGCCTTTTTATTAGGAAATTAATTTTCAGCCATGCACCGGAATTTAATTCATAAATATTGCGTGTTTTATATTCTTTATCTTAGTTTACTGAATTTTATAACAATGGTTTCATTATTGGAACAATGTATTCAATTTCACTTTATTTTACATTTCTGAAAATTCACACAGTCGAACCCTTTTAAAATCGAAAAATTTTACGTCATTCACTTGTTGGTTGGTTTGTTGACTTTTGACGGTCGATTATCTACACTAGGGATACAGGCCCGATGGGGGAGTGCCCTTCGTAGGGGTCTTTCTAAGGGAACCTAATCCGTATTTGGTATCCATGGAAATCCATGGCTCTAAATAACCACGAAAACTCCGAACGATTAGTCCGACGGGCGCGATTGGGATCGAACCCGAGACATCCAGTCTACCAGCTTTGAGAGCAGAACCTCTCAGCCACTGGTGGGGCTCGCATTCACATGGAAATGTGATTTTTTATTAGGAAATTAATTTTCAGCCGTGCACCGGAATTGAATTCATAAATATTGCTTGTTTTATATTCGGTATCAAAGTTTAACAGATTTTCTAACAATGGTTTGATTGTTGAAATAATATAATCGGTTTCACTTTATTTTAAATTTCTAAAAATTCACACAGTCGAACCCTTTTAAAACCGAAAAATTATTATGGCATTCTTTTAGAAATGTGCTTTTTTATTAGGAAATTAATTTTCAGCCGTGCAAAGGAATTTAATTCATAAATATTACGTGCTTTAATAGGCAAAGGAACACGTTTGTCGCGTTGAATTTTTCCGACGGATGACTCTGATTGCAACAGGGTATCGGAAGTTTGGCGAAATGAGATTTTTAACGAAGAAAAAAAGATAAAAAAAAATATAGCGCTCTTGCGCCAACATCTGGTAATCTTATCACTCACTGGATGCGGAGTTTATTCCCTACGAGCTGCATGACGTGCCTTAGGATCTCCAATCATGAACCTCTTGGAAGGAAAAAGATGCTTTGTTGACATTTTTTTGGGAACGGTACAAATTACTGGAACGTGGATATTTTAAAGAAGTCCGATTTTTTAAATAAAATAGCAAGAGCACCTTTTTTTTTTGTATAAAATTTTCTTTTTCAGCAGGGGGGGGGGGGGGGGTAGAGGTCTGCACGGTGCAGAATTTTCTGGCCCGCCCCGGCCCGAAAGAGAAATAATTAGGCCCAACTCGGCTGGTTTGTATTTTTTTCATTTCACGGCCCGGCGCAAAAATAAAAGAAATAAGACTCCACTCAATTTCCACCAAAAACGCCGACTTTTCTTAACATACAATTGAAATTCTTTTCTGGAATACTGCTTTAATATTCATGGAAAATTTTAACAGTATATTTTAGAATTTAGATTACTATATGTTCGCGAGGTAGAATCTACGGAATAGTAGCATTAATAAACACTTAGACTCATCAGACTCTTAAATTTAAGTTTAGATTCCTTAATATCATTAATATGTTCAGAATGAAAGAAAAAAAGATGGTTAAAAACATCATAGCTTTTGAAGCTGTATATATATATATATATATATATATATATTAAGAGATTTTTGAAAATATTTTTCTATAATTTATTAAGGTATATTTCCAAATTTCCCGTTGCCAAAAGTTGTTTATTACTACTATTCTTTTTTCAAAACAAATGACTTGCCCGAGGAGTCTACTTCAGTCATGTGAAAAGACCCGCTCGCTAGAGGCCCACATTTCCAGGCCCGGGTCCGACCCGACCCAGAAAAAAAAAATTCGGCCCGGCCCGGTAAAAAAGTTGAAAGTTCGGCCCGAGCCCGGCCCGTAGAAAAAAATTTATTGGACCGGCCCGGTAAAAAAGTTAAGTTCGGCGCGAGCCCGGCCCGTAGAAAAAAATTTATTGGACCGGCCCGGCCCGGTAAAAAAGTTAAGTTCGGCGCGAGCCCGGCCCGGACCGAAAAAAAAGTTAAAATCTCGGCCCGAGCCCGGCACGGCCTGGCCCGAGTGAATTTCTACAAAACACCGATTTTTATGTCGATTTGGTTAAAAGTTTTTCTGGTACGAGGAGATCATCAAGCCAAAAATATTTATCTTAACTTTTCTTTTCATGTTTATAATCTTCAATTTTATAGAAGCGCCGCAGGGTGTGATATTTATTTTTTTAATGAATCTCTATTTCTTGTATGTAAATGTTTCAGTTATAATTAATATTGTTAATCCATATTCCATGTATTGAAGTGTTAAATATCTGAAAAATGCTATACAGTAAAATCTAAGACTGAATTGCATAGAAAAAAAAAAAAAAAAAAAAAAATGCGTTATAGACAAGTTTCCTTCTTAGCAAGTGTAAATGTATTATATATTATTTTCTTACGTAGTATATTAATTTTGTTTGTTATTAATTTTTATAATTTTCTTATGTAGTATTAAGTAGTATATTAATTTTGCATGGATCAACACGTTTTTCAGTTTAAAACAAGATTCCGTCATAGACAGGTTCTTTTTCACACGATTTACTATATTTTAATTTAACTATATTTTAATAATTGTAGAAATCTACTACTCTTTAAAAAGAATGAAATTGAATGGTTAATTGTAGAATAATGGCGATTTAAAAATGTATGCATTTTTTGACAAAAAATTTGTGCCAAGCCTAATTTTACTGACCTTTGAATGGACCAGGCCATTCCGAGACAATGATTTTCATACGGGGTGGGTGAAAACTAGGAATGAAAATTTTGAGCCATGAAGATTAGGAATGAAACCAGTACCCGGGTGTGTGCAGAAAAAATAAGTTCGGCCCGGCCCGAAACTTCAGGAAAAAAGTAAGGCCCGAGGACCGGGCTCGGGCTTCGGGCCACGGGCCGGCCCGTGCAAATCTCTACCGCTCGCTAAATGGCTAGTTCAATGGGAGAAATTTTTTTAAGAGGCTACTTCAGTCAAACGAATAGACTCGTTCGCTAATGATAATCCTATGGAAAAAAATTATAAAGATATCGCATTTCAGTATTTTAAAATGATTTTTTTTTTTTTTTTTTTTTTTTTTTTTGCATTGGATAACCGAGATCGATTTGTATGCAGGCCGTTTTTTACTTTTTCGATTTTGATTGCAGATTTTTTTTTTTTTTATAAGGATGCTTTTACTTTCGAAACCGGTTTCGAAAATGAAAGTGTCCTCATTAAAAATACATGTAAACAAAATGGAAAAAGTAAACAACGGCCTTTGTACAGATCAATCTTAACTATTCAATGCAAAAAAAAAAAAAAAAAAAAAAAATCATTTAAAATTATTGAAATGCGACCGAGATATCTTTATAAATGTCTTCCATACGATTAGCATTAGGGAACGGGTCTTTTCGTTTGACTGAAATAGCCTTTTAAGATATTTCTTTTGCATTGCAATATTTTTAACAGATTTTTTTTTTTTCTGCATTGCATAGAATGTCATCGGAATGTTGTTTCAATAGGTTAATGTACCACAATATTCAAGTAAGTTATCTAAAGCAGGTCAACTAATTAAAAATAAAAGTAAACAGTTTATATATTGATATCTTTTCAAAACATTTTAAGGCAAGTCCGTAGCTGGAGAAGTGTTGGGGGGGGGGGGGGTAGAAACAGTATTAGTCAGTATTCGTGCTGGAAATATTTTTAACCACCATAGCATGTTGACTCAAAATCATTTTTCTCAAGGAGAATACAGCCTTGGGCATTTCTTACTTTGTGGAGATTCTGGGTCACTCTCACTATATTATAGTATGTCTTTGCTCCTCGCCAAGAAACCTGAAACTAATTAGTTTATATTACAGCAGGGATCCCACACAGATACAGGTTTCTTGTTCCTCCCACAAAAGTTTCAGTTTCTCCTTTTCTACACCAGACCAGTTCCTTCCTACAGGTGTTTATACCATTGTACCACTGAAGTACTGCCTTTTTACTGTGAAAAGATATTCTTATCAGTAAAACGCTTTTTCATCTCTGATGACAAATACAGTAAACCTCCCTAAAGCGACCACGTTCCGTTCTAATAAACATTGGTCGCTTTGAGAGGTGGTCTCTTAAGAGAGATCAAGTTTAAATCTAGATTTTAAATGTTGAAAATAGGTAACAATTAATGCTACTAAAATTTATTTTTCACATTAGGAAAAAATACGAAAATTTAAGTATCAAAACAAAAGTTATTTACATACGTTTTAATTACTGCAGAGTTTAAAAAATTAATACATTGACATTTGCTTTGATTTTACAGTTTTATCTTCTTCAACTTTTATTTCGAAGTTCAGTTAAATAAATGCATTTTATTTTATTTTATTTATTTATTTATTTATTTTTATGTATTTATTTATTTATTTTTAATTAATTATTTATTTATTTTTATTTTATTTTTTTGACGGGAACGAATAATGAAGATTTTATAAATTTATCTATTTCTTTGAGAGTTTCCTCACAGAATTAGGGCAGGGGAGTTTATTGACCGTCATCCTTAATTTGTCATTAGAGTTAAATTCATTGCCTAAAAAAGCACAAAGGTGTTTAAACAAAAGTTACTGGAATAAATAAAAATTCTAAGTTTGACGAGTAATACGCTCTCCGGAATTATTCGCTGAAAAATTGCGTCTTTACCGAAAAACGTAAAAAAAACAAACCCCAGTTCGTTCACATAGTTTTTGAATAAGAGCACTTGCTAATCTGATACGTTTGCAAACAAAAGTTATTTTTAAAATGTGTCAGAAAGTAACCAGTATAAACTTGAGAAGAAACTGCTGAAACTTTTTTTTCAATTTTAGTTTCTCATACAATGAAATGCGACATCTAAAAAACAATTAAAAAAATTCATAATGTAGTAAAATTTATTTTCAGCAATTGATGACCATACTAATGTGTACGACTTCTTTTTTGCAGTCCTTATATGATCTACAGAATTAATACACACCGCGTAACACACCAAAAATTTGATAAGTTTAAACTTGCATTTCACCGCTAAAAACGCAAATCCATAGCAATTATCGATTATAGTCAATCTTGAAACTGATTTTTTATGTGTAAATGAATGATAAGTGTTATGCACTCCATAATCTAAAAAACGTTTGCAAACAAATAGTCCAGGCAATAGGGAATTTTACCTAGCAAAATTAATGGTAGTTCTGGAAATCGGCTTACTTCATGTTTTTTGGGTCGCTGAATCCGAATTTGTAACTTCCCACCAAAATTTCCCCCGGCAGCCCCGACAAATTTTGGTAAAAAGCCCCCCCACCCAAAAAAAAAGTTTTTATTAAAAAAATCAATTTTTTTATTCTTTTAGGGGGAAAATATCTAGAAATTCAGAAAGTAGACAAAATTTGCAACAAATTAGATAGATGACATTATGACTTAGGATGAAGGGAAAGGGGGGATCTGCCTCGGAACATGCACACGGTGCTGTGTGAACCAAGTTGCGCAATTCCACTTAACCACTCACACGTTTACATTCGCCCTCCCATCTCCCCTCCGAAATTTCTCTATAAGGTTTACTTTAAGTTTTTTCGGTCGCTGAATCCGAATTTTTAACTTACCCCCACAATTCCCCCCCCCCCCCGAACCCCCCCCCCCCAAAATAGTTGTTATTAATTTAAATTCCTTATTATTTTAGGGGAAAAGCAGAAAAATTCAGAAACTAGACAAAATTTGCAACAAATAGGATATATGACATTATGACGTAGGATAAACGGGGAGAGAGGGGGCTGCCTCGGAAATTACCCGCGCGCTTTTCTCAAAAACCAAATTTTTTCAAAAAATTCAATTTTTTGGGGGGTTGCCGTGGGAAATTTTGTTGGGAAGTTACAAATTCGGATTCAGCGACCCAAAAAACATAAAGTGAGTCGAAATCCAGAACTAGTATTAATTTTACCAGGTAACATCCCCTATTGCCTGGACAGCATGTTCAGAGGCAGCCCTCCCCCTCCCGTTCATCCTACGTCATAACGTCATATATCGCATTTGTTGCAAATTTTGTCTAGTTTCTGAATTTTTTAATGCTTTTCCCCTAAAACAATAGGAAATTTAAGTTAAAAACAACTATTTGGGGGAGTGGGGTTTGGGGGGGGGGGGATTTTGGAGGGAAGTTAAAAATTTTGATTCAGCGACCCAAAAAACTTAAAGTAAACCTTATAGAGAAAGTTCGGAGGGGAGATGGGAGGGCGAATGTAAACGTGTGAGTGGTTAAGTGGAATTGCGCAACTTAGTTCACGCAGCACCGCGCGCATGTTCCGAGGCAGATCCCCCTTCCCCTTCATCCTAAGTCATAATGTCATATATCTGATTTGTTGCAAATTATGTCTACTTTCTGAACTTCTAAATACTTTTTCCCTAAAATAATAAAAAAATTGATTTTTTTAATAAAAACATTTTTTTTTGGGGGGGGGCATTTTATCAAAATTTGGGGGGTTGCCGGGGGAAATTTTGGTGGGAAGTTAAAAATTCGGATTCAGCTACCCAAAAAACATATAGTAAGCCTTTTTCCAGAACTACCATGAATTTTGCTATAGGTAGAGCCTCTATTGCCTGGACTAAAAAGTTATTTTTAAAATGTGTCCGAAAGTAACCAGTATAAACTTGAGAAGAAACTGCTGAAACTTTTTTTACAATTTTAGTTTCTCATACAATGAAATGCGACATCTAAAAAAACAATTCAAAAAATTCATAATGTAGTAAAATTTATTTTCAGCAATTGATGACCATACGACTTCTTTTTTGCAGTCCTTATATGATCTACAGAATTAATGCACACCGCGTAACACACTAAAAATTTGATAAGTTTAAACAAGCATTTCACAGCTAAAAACGCACATCCATAGCAATTATCGATTATAGTCAATCTTGAAACGGATTTTTTATGCGTAAATGAATGATAAGTGTTATGCACTCCATAATCTAAAAAACGTTTGCAAACAAAAGTCATTTTTAAGATATGTCAGAAAGTAACCAGTATAAAAGTTTTTTTTTTCAATTTTAGTTTCTCATACAATGATATGCGATACGTAAAAAAACAATTCAAAAAATTCATTAATGTAGTAAAATTTATTTTCAGCAACTATTTTTTTACTTTTTAACTTTGAAATTTATGATTTGCGAAAATCACGGCAAGATAGTTAAAAATGAAGGTCATTTTCGGATTCAGCGGTATAAAATACATATAAATCAATTATCAAAATGTAAAAAACACAACCATCGCATCTATTTTATAGTAGCAGATTTTCGCTATTTTTTTACTTTTAATCTTTGAAATGTACAATTTGCGAATGATTCTGACGGGATGGTTACAAATGAAGGTCATTTTCGGGTTCAGTGCTAAAAAATGCGTAAAAATGAATTATCAAAAGTTTAAAAACACAATCGTTGCAGGCTTTTGTTATTAACGTTGTTAAAACTTCACTATAACTGAAAAAAAAAAAAAAAAAAATAATAATTACCATAGTACATGAGTAAAAAGAAAAAGAAAAAAAATAAGACATCTAATAAATAAATTCTGTTATACCGTTTTAAATTTTTAGACCTAATAAGTAACAACAAATCATATTTTGATGAGACGGGATATTATTTAATAAGACTGTTGGTTAACCCCAAGTGTTTCGGTTAATCGGGCGTAGGAAAATAAGAGTCTATAATACTTTGAAATCACATTAATTATTTCATATTCATTTAATAATTAACTGCAAGGAATGATTTGACCAACAGAAATTATGATTACATTGATCATATGTTATTCGGTATCGCACCCCCCCCCCCCCTCTCACACACGCACACACACACACACACAAAAAAAAAAAATAAATAAAAACCGATTTTCTGGATCCGCCCCTGGGTCGGGTTGACTTTCATTATTTCGGAATGTCTTTTGACTTTTGCATGCCGGGTTCAAGTTGATTGATTTTCAAGTAAATGTCCAAAATATTTTTTCAGGTGAAAATCTATATATAATAGGGTTTTCGAAAATTGGATATATTTATTGAACACTTTTTCAATTACCAACACCTTTATAATTTTACGCTTTTTCCTCTGAATAATGGATACCACCAAATCTACAGACACATAACGTGTGTGTGCGCATAAGTTATTACTGATACTTTTTTTTTTTTTTAAATGGTGCATAAATAACGAAATGTTGGCAATATTTTTCATATTCCAAGAGAAGAAAAACAAGTTTGAAATTGTACATCAAATGTGGCAAATGAGGTGCGTTCGTACTATAACTAGTTTTATAAATATTCAGATTTTGCAACATCAGTCTTTGCACTCTTATGCAAAAATGCCTGAATACAAAATTTATTACGATTCTATATATTTAATTCAGTAATACGGAAATAATATGACTCCATCTTGAATAGGACGTCATCACCGTGGCAACCTAGAATCATTACCTATCATTGGATATCATTGAAGCAATTACATATGATAGCATTTAATAGAACGAAGAAAACTTTTAATAATCTCTTTAAGTTTTGATTCGATTTTCATAAAATTTAAAATGACTCAACAAAATTCTGGAACGATTATCTATATTATATTTCAATCCATTCGGTTGGGTAGTTTTTGTGCTGTTATATGCGAACAGACGGACGGACCAGACGACGGCTGTACGTGCTACGTATTTATATTAATTACACTTCCCCATAGATCATAATGCAATGGAATACTTTTGAGTGTCTCTGTAAATAAACTATGAACGCTACATACTTTATTTTTCAATACCGAACATGGCATAATAAATCTCAATAACATATATCAATTACAGAAAAATCCAACTATATTAATATGCTTAACGACACTCATTAATCAGATACATGATTCAATCAATGGAAATAGTGTCATAATTGAAAAAAAAAATTACAATGGATTTCATAAAATGTAAGCAAATTAAAAGGATTACATTAAATTATGCTCTAATTTTGAAAGAACAGACTGCAGATGATTGTGAAAATAGTATTAAGTAACCTGTGTAAACAAAATAACAATAAGTAATGTATCATAGAAATAAAATATATTATAATAAAAAATAAAATGTGAAAATAGCGCGCAGAGCATAATTTAAACGTACAGGTTTTGAAGGCTACGAAAAATACCAAATTCGAGCAAAATGCGGAAAAATGAAACTTCTAAAAAAAGAACATTAGCCGCTCTAGGTCTACTATCTCCGATGGTACTAGTTAGATGGTTAGTTTTAGTAAGTAACTATAAAGAAAGATAACAGCTTAGCGCGAAATCCTTTGTGAATGAAAGAAAGGAGTGAAGTTCCTCCTCAGTCCTCAGTAGGGTCGCTATTGCCTCAGGTCATATAAGAGGGGCTTTGTTACTGCAGTAGCCAGAAACTCACTCATAGCTTAACTTTATCTACAGAGCAATAATTTCAAATATGGGTGTGTTTGTGTTACGCATTTTTCTGAATTTGTGAGTGAGCAATTTTCTCGTCATCAGGTTTTGGAAATCTTTTTTTTTTTTTTTAAATAAGTGTTACCTGCTACAAAAAAAGTTTACAGAGCCAGGTCCTGATTTATTAGGATAAGCAATTGTAAATTTATTATTTTTGGAAGCTTTTGTTTCAGTATACCTGAGTAGAAGTACATAATACTATACTAATCAAAATATGAGCAAACATTAGGTGTCAGGTTGTAGTTTAGGCTAAATTATATAAGCAGGGTACAACTCAAACTATTTAAGGGTCCGGGGCAAGCAGGGCCGAAACTAGGGGGGTGGGGGGCAGAGGGGGCGTGTACTCCGGGCGCCAAATGAAGGATTATACCTTTGGAATGGATCATTTTCTTCTGATGGACTGCCGGCTTCCATTATTATGAAACAGCCATTATAAATGAAGTGTTAAAAAAATTATGGCCATTTTTTTTTCCATTCTGACCAGAAAATCAGAGTTCTAACTTTTTACGGCTGCTCTTTCATTTTCACCTAACACTTCATTTATGACGAATGAAAAACAGTTTCTACCCCATCACTACATTTCAATTAAGACCCTGGGAACCTTGGGGCCTGGTACAGGGGCCCTTGAAGTTTTAGCGTATTAAATTGTTAATAAATTGCTTTCTTTTTATCTGATCTTCATTTTTGGGGTACTTTCTCCATTTAGTTATTCTCCCGTTTCTCCATTCCAGTTAAAATGATGAGCCCATCTAGGGTCCCGTAGAGCCCGTTTCAGGGCTCCTGGAACTTTTTGTGTGCCATGCATTTTCACCCCCTAATTTTCTCACCTTCTCAGTGCGTAATTTTAAAATTGAGTCTTGGACTCTTCTCCCTAGACTAACACCCACATATTTTATTGGGGCCCTAGGGCCCTTTCTTAAGCATTTCCCCAATTTTTTGTGCATTTCTTTCAAATTATATTTATTTAAAAATATAAATTCATACAAAATTGGATTAAATTAGACATGAAATGAAAATTGAAATGTTAGTTCTAGAGTTGATATTGATGCCTGCGATTTTCTAATTAAGTTTGAAGTCAATTGTATAGTAAGTACTGCTTACACTCTTTTAATTAACTTAACTTTATTTTTTGTACTTAAAGATTGTAAGAAGTATTTTGTAATCGATATCACTGCCCTTTTTTCCCCCTGTTTCTATGATTTAGAAACGAAACAAATTTATATGTTTTTCAATAAATTTTATTTCGCGCCTAATTTTACCGGTGGATTTGGAATAATTGCGATCCAAATTAAAGAATTGTAAAGACAGTTTTTTGAACTTCATGAAATTCAAAATTCCCATTAAAATATTACAAAAGAGTGTCTTTTCTTTACTTTTCTTTTCTTTTCTTTTCTTTTTTTTTTTTTTTTTTTTACTTTTTATGAGCATATTTATTTTCTCAAACATTGGAGATAGATAATAAATATTTAGAAAGCTAAAGTTATATTTGATCATTTGTACTAAGACTGTAAGTACTGCCTACAGGAATTCACTTCAGTAGGAATGAATTTTTTGAATAAAGTAAATAATGTTGCAAGTGCGTTTTCTGAAAATATTTAATAAAAATAAAAATAAACAAACCATAGATTTATTTATTTATTGAAGAAGAAATTTGAAAGAGATCTAAAGCTAGAAGGGGAAGAAGGGTTGGGGGGGGGGGCAGTATGGTTAGTTCTCAACCTGAAAATATTTTTGCCCTACATAGAGTATCGATTCAAAATAATTGTTGATTAGTGATTCTCCGCTTCTTTTCTAAGCTCAATTTTTTGAATAAAACAATAAATCGCAAAATTTTCATACATCTTTCTCTGGATATTCTCCATTAATAACAAATTTGTCCTGCCATACAAAATGCAGCTTGTAGCATTTTTACTTTTGTAAAGATTTCCATTACCGCTTCACCAAGAATTGAAACTAATGACTTGATATAGCTTGACTGTAATCGTACAACTGTCATCACAAAAAAGAGAAAATTTATCGTGAGCAGAGGGTGATTCTTTGAAACCTGAATGCTGAAGGAATAGCATACACCATCGTTTCACATACCGGCCGCTTATATAACCGATTACTTACTATCCTGTCATTGTTATGCCTTGGGGTCTTTTCTACTACGTCCAAATCATTCTTTTGCTATCTTTATTATAGCATCACAGATGGTAAAAATCTGTGGAATCACAATTAGAAGGACTTGGAATATCAAAAGCATTATTCATAAAAAAAAAAGAGGAAAGGATTTGCATTGCGAATGTCATCCATAACTAATTGAAAACTATTTCGTAGCTCTTCTCAATTCAAAGTAAGAGTTCTGCATCGGATCAGTAACGCGCTGTTATTTGAACACGACCAGACCCGCAATCCAAGTCGGTCGGGTTGGAGCTATATTTTTAAGGTGCAGGTCGGGTTGACTTTCATTATTTCTGATTGTTTTTGACTTTTGCAGGTCGGGTTAGGGTTGATTGATTTTAAACTAAATGTCCAAAATATTTTTTCAGGTTAAAATCTATATATAATAGGATTTTCGAAAATTGGATATATTTAGTGAACACTTTCAATTTCCAACGCTTTTATATTTTACGCTTTTTCCTCTGAATAGTGGATACCACCAAATTTACAGATACATAACGTGCGTGTGCGCATAAGTTATTACGAATACTTTTTTGTATGGTGTATCAATAACGAAATGTTGGCAATATTTTTCATATTCCAAGAGAAGAAAAACAAGTTGGAAATTGTACGTCAAACGTGGCAAATGAGGTGCGTTCGTACTGTAACTAGTTTTATAAATATTCAGATTTTGGTACAACAGCCGTTGCACTCTTATGCAAAAATGCCTGAATACAAAATTTATTACGATTCTATATATTTAATTCAGTAATACGGAAATAATATGACTATATCTTAAATAGGACGTCATCACCATGGCAACCTAGAATCATTACCTATTATGGGATATCATTGAATTAATTACGTATGATAGGATTTAATAAAACGAAGAAAACTTTTAATAATATCTTTTTAAGTTTTGATTCGACTTTCATAAAATTTGAAACGACTCGACAAAATTCTAGACCGATTATCTATAAAATTTCAAACCATTCGGTTGGGTAGTTTTTGTGCTGCTATATGCGGAGCGGACAGACGGACGGAACCGACGATGACTGTAGGTGCTACGTATTTATATAATTACATTTCTTCATAGACCATAATAAGGGAATACTTTTGAATGTCTCTATAAATAAACTATGAACTTCGTAATTAAATGACGTTTTCTATTTTTTGATAAAGCGAAAATATCTGTTAGAAAATACAATCAAAGTTAGCGTTTTGAATCGAATTTTTCGAAGCGATAGCATGGGAAAGGAGAAAAAGCTGTCGTCACGTGACAAAAATCTCTTGTAACTCAATAAGTAATTTATTTATCAAAAAATGGAAAATGCTATTTGTTTTCAAATCGTTTCAATAGTCATACCTGTTATTTTTATGCTATTATAGTTAAAAATGAGTCAGAAAATTTGTCAGAAAGTTTCGCTTTGATGAGCAGGGAATTTGAGAACCAGACATATTCCCAATGATTCCATTATGGCTGTTACTATTTTTACAAAACATATTGCCTACCTGACACATTCTGGGAACAATTAAGTCCAGTTCTGGTCTGGATCGACTATGTACGAAAATAAATAAACAATGTAAGCCTGATCCAGGCCCGGCCCGAGTTTGCTGAAAAAAATTAAGCCTGGGCTCTGACACAATGTAACTGTTTGATGAGGATCTGATCTCTACGCATTTTTGTACTGAAGTTGTCAAACTAGCATCGGCTTCTGCGCCACATTTATACTTAAATTGTTTCTCAAGCCCGAAAATTTCTGACACATTTACATTTCATTTTTAAACATAAAGACATCACAAAATTGGCAGGGATGGAAGCGATTTCTAATCGAAATGAGTTTTTCGTTTTTTGATAAATAAATTGATAAGTAGTGTCTATGAGCAATAATTGCTGATATTCCGTTTTCAATTGTGGTATGCTTTTTTACCATTTTTAAACATTTTTTCCCATGTTATTTGGTGTATCTAAATTTAGAACAGCCCTGGTACTCTAGTGTTTTTAGTGATTATTTAAAAGTCGGGATTCACCTCAGCTCATAAATACTGCGCTCCGAAGACCTGCGGAACAGCGCTTCTGAAATACGGAAGCCTAAATTGTCTTTTTCTATTCCTCCGATCTCCTATCTTTTGCGTCTTTCTTCCGAAGGTCTTACATATTTGATGTAGTGTGTCGTACACATAGGAGCATACTTCCATCTAGTGCTCACAAATCTGTCTCAGTCCGTTTTCTGTCTCAGTATTTAAAAATGGCTACGAGGAATGCCGGAATTATTCGTAACAGTATCTGCCGTTTTTACTAGCCGCTTTTTGTTCATGTTTGTAAAATATTCTTAATGATCAACTTATTAGCTCCTCGCGTTGCTTAATTTGCACTGAAGCTCATAGGAGCTCAGCTCCAGTACTTCTTAATTTTTAATTAATATTTAAATGTTAGTCGGAACCCACCAGAGTTCATAAACAATGCTCACATAATCCCCGAGTGTTCTGTCGATACAAAGAAATTCTTGGTGAATACGATTTTTGGAAATTTTCTCACTCCCTGATTTCATTCTTTTTGCTCTCTTTATTTATTAGATTTTATTATATAGAAATGAATATTAGATGTAGTAAAAATATATTTTGTTATATACGAATATAAATAAATAAATAAATAAATAAATATATATATTCTGAAGAAAAAGAAATTGCTTTAAATTTTTTAAATACTGTTTGAAATTTAAAAAAAAAAAAAATGTGAGTACAAGTGGGGGGGGGGGGGGCTGTTGCACTAAAGTTTTTATTGGTGCAGAATGTTAGAGCTCAGATACGTTTTTTGTTATAAATTAAGCCCTGTATGTATATATATAGATAGATATGTATATATCATACAAAAAGCTGCACAAAAGAATTCGGATATTTTTCTGCCTATAGATGGTAATTGCTAAAAATTGATTCACAAATGTGTTATACGTTTTCCAAATTATTTACTTAGACTCACCTTATTACGGTGTGAAATTTTGTTAGAGTATTCTGGATGTGTTGGAAAGTCTTTCATAATCTATGCTTTATGCATAATTTTTGTTTCCTTTTACTTACTGTAAATAAATTGAAAACAAAATATGAAAAATTGTTTAAATGCCCAAGATTTTACTCAGGCTCCAAAATATTTGAATACATGTAATATATTTTAAAATAAAAATCAGTCATTCACAGCATTTTGGTAAAGTGTCTTTCACGTGATTAACCTACACGTTAAGCTATCTAAAAAAAGCGAAATGAATAATTAAATAAAACAAAGAAATCAAAGAAGTTTATCATTCACTTTTTCATAAATTAAGAAAGAAAGTTGCCACAGTATTACTAGTAAGCGGGAAAAAAAAATCTCAATTGATACGGCTAGGAAAGAATGAACCCGGTTGGGGCCGAATCTCGAGAAAAAATTTAAGGCCTGATCCGTACTGGCAGGGCTGATTCTGAGTAGAAATTTTATTCCTCTGCTTAGTTGCAACATACCTAAATTAAGAAAAAAAAACTTATAGGGTACAGCAGGCTTTCGGGGCTCCGTCAGAGAAATTAATTCAAAAATGGGCACCGCGAGACAAAAAGTTTGGGAACCACTGATTTAAAACACAGAATTCGATTTTTGGAAAAATGCTGTATTTTCTCTCTCTCTCTCTCACACACACACACACACAAATAAATAAATAAATAAAATAAAAATATTATTCGAGAACTTGACTAAAGGTATCACATATCTGTTCCTTTTTTTTTTCTTCCTCTCTCTCTTTCTATTTTCTTTTTTGTTGCATTATCTGCAAAGCCTGGTTCTTTGTTCTTACATTTTTTGTATATGATATAAATTTAATAAATAAATGGTATCGTTTATGGAGAGAAAAGAAAAAAATATGTGTAAACTTAATCTAAATAAGTAAAAAATAAAAAAGTAACAAAGTTTAAAAGCTTGTTAGCTAAAGGTGTTTTGCTAATGTACTTTGTTGCAGGAATTGGACAATTTGATTTTTTTCATAAAATAGTAATTATTGAAATTCTATATTCTTAATATATTCAACATTGTTTAAAGGTATTTGTAATTAATGTAAATCTTTCTGTCAAAATATCGCTAATATATATTTATTTTATTTATTTATTTATTTTATTTTCATTTAATGAAAATAAACTTGAAATAATATATATTATCAGAATATATAGATATATATACCTTTTGACTACAAGAGTTCAATGTTCCGTTTTACGACATACGAAACCAAAAGTCAAATTTTCTCTATGGCATTTTTCTTTTTGGCAAGTGAGAACAAAAAGAAAAAAAAAAAAGAAAGAAATAAAGAAAACGGAGCGAAATTTGAGAAAATAATTATCTACCGAAAAATGAAAAATACATTATAATTTTATAAACTACGAAAAAGTAAAAAAAAAAAAAAAAAAAAAAAAGCTAAATTTTCTTCCTTTTTACCGCGAATCAAATCAAAAAAGGGAAGAAAATTCTTTTTCCAGCAAAATAGACATTATTCAAAGTTATGTTCTTTCGATTAGTAACTGGTTTTAGTTGTCAAATTGCCGTTATGTTAATTGTCTAACTAAAGGAGGATTTCTTTTCAGTAGAGCGGATGTTGCCGATGGAAGTAAGATGTTGCCTCAGACAAAGACTGCTTGTATCTTCTTTTCTTCAGGTCATATAAGAGGTTGTGATCAATATTAGGAAGGCAGAATAAGCTTATCTTTATCTCCAGGAATCTTGTCTGTGATTCGCACTCGTTTGTGTTTTCCTGAATTTTGGTTTGAATAATTTTTTCCTGGTTAAATTTTAGATTTTTTTTTTAAAATAAATGTTACTTGGCTCTAAAATTGTCCTTAATGAATTTCTCTTAAAAACAATAAACTACTAAGCTGTTATATTAAAATTTGAATCATTAATTTTCTTATGACGTAACTCTTTTTTTTTAATATATATATAAGTGTGTGGGGGAGAAGGCATAGTGTATGGGAAGCAGAGAGCGCAAGGGAAACACCCGCACTCTCTTACTAAATCTTTGAAAATGTTTTTGGTCAAAAAGAATTTGGGTGACTTACGGCCAATTTTAATCATTATTTCATCATCAGCCAATTTTAATCATTGGCCGGGACAGCTCCCTGCATACCCTGCATTAATCAGGCACTGATAATATACAAGTCCAGTCTTAGAAGTACACAACTAGATGCTTACTATAGAATATAATGTACAAGGCATTTACCATTCATTTACAGTGACATACAAAATAATTGGGTTACAGTATTGCCTATGGATCATAATTGCTGAAAGGATATTTTCCATTGTATATGCCTTTTTATTTTCTAACACTGGTGAAAAATATTTAGGAATTCAGTTCTACAATCCTTTAACTTACGTAAGTATACTCGTATTTTCATATAAATGATCTAAGTATTCAGATTTACCATGGCATGTTCGGTATTGAAAATGAAATGTGTGGTATTTATAGTTCATTTACAGGGGCACTCAAAATAATTCCATTACATTAGAATCTATGGAAAATAATCTTTTTGTTGTATTTTAATGAAGTTAAGTTATAATATTTTAAACATACTGAAATGAATACATAACGCGGCAGTGCATTACAAGATGCCTACTATAAAATAGGGTATGATTTATCATTCATTTACAAAGACACAGAAGAGCAGTGTTGAATTCAGGGGGTGGTCCGTGGGCGGCATTCACCACGGAGCAGTGAGCTGTGTCCCCCCCCCCCCCGGAAGTTTTGAGATTTTGTGTTTTCAATAGTCAAAAAGTGCAATCCCCCCACAATAACATAAACCACACCCGGATAAAAGTGTCTGAATTCAACACTGCACAAGATAATTCAATTACAGCATTGTCTGTGACAATAATTGCTGAACACAGAATTCTAAGCCTAATTTAAGTATTAATCTTAGAATTATGTGTTGCTGAAAATGCGTTTTTAAATCACAAAATTTTGCAATATTCCTTTTTTTTTGCAGAAATTCAGCGCACAAAAGAACGGTCTGTGGGTAAAATTCGTTTGCAATGTATTTTTATAATGCCGTAATGTAACGGAATTCTTAATTTCAATGAGATTAATATTGTCAAACATTATTCAAAACCCTCTTCAATAGGTTTTCGCCATAGGCAGGACTGTAACCGAATTCTTTTAAATGTCCCTGTAATGGAACTGCTACGCACTTCATTTTCAATATCGAACAAGCCATAGTGAATATCAATAACATATATCAATTTCATGACGATCTGACGGCATTTACGTGAGTTAGAGATCAGACAGACGGCAGACAAATCGAATACAAAAACACTTTTCAACTACATTGGAAGGTGTTAAAAAGCGTAATCGACAGATTTTTTTTTCTCGCGTCTACGGAGTGACTAACATTAAAATGAAAATGTTAATTTCTTCAAAGATTATACAATCATTACATCAATTACATTTTTTCTATCTTAACCACTCTGAAGCATAAATAAATATGCAGACATGGCAGATTTTAATTTTGGATACCTGAAATTAATTTTTTAACACTTTCCAATCGTAGCTGAAAAGTGATTATGCATACGGTTTGTCTGTCTGCCATCTGTCGTAGCTCTAACTCGCGTAAATGTAGTCAGGTCATCATGAAACTGATATATGTTATTGATATTCACCATGGCATGTTCGGTATTGAAATTGAAACGTGTAGCAGTTACACCTTTTTTACAGGGACACTCAAAAAAATTCCATTACATTACAGTCTACGGGGAAAAATCTGACCCAGTCGAACCCTGCTGACACACACAGTATTAAAAAAGAAAAGTGCCCAGTTAAACTAAAGGCATTGAGCTCACAGTCTATTCACACTAATTGTAAATTATACTTTTATTTCAAAGAATAATACCTTTCGAAAAATAAATTAAGGGGGGATTAGCCTCCTCCCTATTTCACATCTTTATACTTAACCAATGAGCCTCCAAATCTCACCAGGGAAGCGTCTTATCAGAATAAACCAGTATACCAAATTTGAAGCAAATCGGATAAAAATATACCCATTTATCTAAATTAAGGGGATATTACACCCCCCCCCCCGATCCCCTTTTATACTTAAACTATCAATCTCCAAATCTAACCAGGGAAGCGCCTTATCAGAATAAACCGGTATACCAAATTTGAAGCAAATCGGATACGAAAACTCATTTTTGTAAATTAAGGGGTATTACACCCCCCCCCCCCGATTCCCCCTTTATACTTAAACAATGAACCTCCAAATCTAATCAGGAAAGCGCCTTATCAGAAATAACCGGTATACCAAAATTGAAGCAAATCTGATAATTCTGCATGAAAAACCCATTTATCTAAGTTAAGGGCGGATTAGACCCCCCCCCGTACCTTCCCTTATACTTAACCAATGAACCCCAAAACTAATAAGGGAAGCGCCATATCGTTATAAACCGGTATACCAAATGTGAAGCAAATCGGATAAGAAAACACATTTTCTAAATTAAGGGGATAGTACCCCTCGTATCCCCCTTTATACTTAACCAATGAACCCCCAAAACTAATCAGGGAAGCGCCTTATGAAAATGAACGGTGAAAAAAAATTGAAGCAAATCGGATATTTCTATTAAGAGTTATCGCGTTACGTACGTGCGTACATACGTACGTTCATACAGAATCTGCGGGCACATTAGCTCTTAGGCTTTGATAGCCTGCGAGCTAAAAACTGAATATTTCACTTTTTAAATTTTATAATTGAAATCGCATTACTCAGGGGCAATTCTGAGTAAAAAAATATTTTCTGAAATCCACAGCAAATTTTTTTTTAAAGTTACAGGAAAAAAAGGGGGTGGGAGTGGGGAATCCTCTATTTTTTTCCCAGATCGGTTTAACTCTGTTTTCGGTCGGGTCAATTTCAGGTTAAGTGTAGATTTCTGCAAGTTCGATTCAGGTTAACGCAATTTTTCTAAATTTAATTCAGTATGTTGTTTCTGATTAAAAATTATGCCTGCAATAATAAACATAAACGGGTGAGCTGTTTTCTAAAGAGACTACTGCGTTTTTTCTGCTATCCTGTGACAGAATTTCAATTTTTTTTTCGCGATCCTCTGAAAAAATTCTCGTTTTTTTCGCGGCCCATTGGCGAAATTCACGTTATTTCTAGCAGTTCTTTGACGAAATTAGCGCTTATTTGAGCTTTTTGACGAAATTCGCGTTTTGTCTGCGGCCCTTCGACGAAATTCGCTCTTTTACGATCCTTTGACGAAATTCGCGTTTCTTCCGAGATACTTCGATGAAATTTGAGGATTTTAAGCAGCCTTTTGACAAAATTCTTTTTTTTTACGATCCTCCGACGAAATTCACATTTTTTCGCGTCCTTCGACGAGATTTGCAGTTTTTCCACAGACTTTGACGAAATTCTCATTTTTTCAGCGATCCTTTCACGAGATTTGCGTTTCTTCAGAAGTCCTTTGACGAAATTCACGTTTTTCCGCTGCATTTCGACGAAAGTCTCATTTTTACAGCAACCCTTTGACGAAATTCGCATTTTCCCCAAAATACTTTGACAAATTAGCGTATTTTAAGCAACTTTTCGACAAAATTCTTTTTTTCCCACAAATTACCGACAAAATTTACATTTGCAATCGCAATCCTTCGACGAAATTTGTGTTTTTTACGATGCCTTTTGACGAAATTCATGTTTTTTCTAGTGGTCCTTTGTCAAAATTTGCGTTTTTCTTCAGCTCTTTGACGAAATTCGTGTTTTTTCTAGAAGACCTAATACAAAATTCGCTTTTTTCCCCGCAACACTTTGGCGAAACTCGCATTTATTACGCGACTCTTTGACAAAATTCCCCTTTTTTGCGAACCTTTGACGAAATTGTTTTTTTTTCGCAACCGTTTCGCGAAATTTGCGTTTTTACGCTACCCTTTGATGAAATTCGTGTTTTTTTTTAGCTGCCCTTTGACAAAATTAGAGGTTTTTTCCTCAGCCCTTTGACGAAATTCATGTATTTTTTAATATGCCCTTTGACAAAATTTCACGTTTTTTCCCACAGCCCTTTGGCGAAATTCGCATTTCATCCGAGACCATTTGACAAAATTATCCTGTTTTCGCGATTCTTTGACGAAATTTGCGTTTTTTCCGCGGCCCTTTGACCAAATAAGTGTTTTTCCTGGCGGCAATTTGACAAAATTCGCATTTTTTCCCCTGAGCATTTTGTCGAAATTCGCGTTTTTTTTTACGACTGTGTGACAAATTTTGGGTTTCTTTTGCAGTTCTTTGGCGAAGTTCGAATTTCTTCCGCCACTCTTTGACGAAATTTGAGTTTTTCCGTGGCCCTTTGACAAAATTAACAATTTTTTCGCAAGTAGTTCACGAAATTTGCGTTTTTGTGCGATCCTTTTACTAAATTTGCGTTTTTTCCGAGATACTTTGACGAAATTAGCGTTTTTAAGTAGCATTTTGATAAAATTCTTTTCTTTTTCCAAGATCTTCCAACGAAATTCACTTTTTTTTTCGAGATACCTTGACGAAATTAGCGTTTTTAAAGCAACATTTTGATAAAATTCTTTTCTTTTTCCGCGATCTTCCGACGAAATTCACGTTTTTTCGCGATCCTTCGGCGAAATTTGTGTTTTTTTACTCTGCCTTTTGACGAAAGTCGTGTTTTTGATAGTGGTCCTTTGTCAAAATTCGCGTTCTCGCTCCGGAGCCCTTTGGCAAAATTAACATTTCTTGCACGACCCTTTGACAAAAATCTCTTGTTTCCGCGAACCTCTGACGAAATTTGCATTTTTGTCCCAGCCCTTTGAAAAAATTCGCGATTTTCTGCGGCCTTTCGATGAAATTCGTTTACTTTTCGTGACCGTTTCGCGAACTTTGAGTTTCTATACTGCCTTTTGACAAAATTCGTGTTTTTTTTTATAGCGGCCATTTGACAAAATTCGCGTTTTTTCCACAGCCCTTTGCGAAATTCTCATTTTTGTGATCTTTTGACGAAATTCGCCTTTTTTGTACGGCCCTTTCACGAAATTCGCATTTTTCGCGATGTTTTGAAGAAATTTGAATTTTTTCTGAGGGCATTTGACAAAATTTGCGTTTTTCTGCAGCCTTTTGACGAAATTCGCTATCTTTTCGTGATCTTTCGATAAAATTAGCTTTTCTCTGCGGCCCTTCAATGAAATTCGCATTTTTATCTAGCGGCTCTTTGACGAAGTTCACATTTTCTCCTCAATACTTCGACGAAAGCATAAGCATTTTTTAATATCGTTAAGATAGCATTTTTTAAGCAGCATTTTGACTAAAATATTTTTTTCACAATTCGCCGACAAAATTTCCGTTTTTTTTCCGCGATCCTTCGACAAAATTCGCGTTTTATATCCGCGGCCGTTTGACGAAATTCGTGTTTTTTCTAGCGGCCTTTTCACAAAATTCACGTTTTTTCTTCGCGGCCGTTTGGCGAAATATTTTTCTGAAACTCTCTATTTATTTAACTCTCGTTTTTCGCGGTCCTTTGACGAAATTTACGTTTTTGCCTTGGCCGTTTTACGAATTTTTCGTTTTTCCGCAGCCCTATGACGAATTCGCATTTTCCCGCGGCCCTTTCTAGACATTTGCTACTTTTTCGTGACATTCGAAAATTTCACTTTTCCGCAATCCTTCGACGAAATTTGCGTTTTCCCCGCGATTTTTAGACGAAATTAGCGTTTTTAATTCAGACTTTTGACGAAATTCGCTTTTTTTCAGGATCCTTTGACGAAATTTACGGGTTTTCTGCGATACTTTGATTAAATTCGCTTCTTTGCGATCTTTTGACGAAATTCTCCTTTCTTCCAAGTTACCTTGACGAAATTAGTGTTTTCTAAGCACCCTTTTGATAAACTTCATTTTCTTCACGATCCTGCAACGAAATTCCCATTATTTTCGCGATCCTTCGCTGAAATTCACGGACCTTTGACGAAATCCTTGTTTTTTGTTTTGTTTTTCTAGCTGCCCTTTGATAAAATTCCCGTCTTTTTCCCGACTCCTTTGGCAAAATTAACTTTTTTCTGCGATCCTTAGACGAAATTGCTTTTTCTCTGCAATCTTTGACGAAATTTGCATTTTTACCGCGATACTTCGACGAAGTTGCCGATTTTTTTCTTCGGACGATTAACAAAACTGATTTTTTTACAGCGACCATCTGTCGAAATTCGCGTATTTTTTTTATCTCGAATTTTCAGACTGATGATCGATTTTAAAGTGTTTTTGGAACCGGAACCCGTAAAGTTTCGGATGAATCTGAACAGAATCACCTTTGCACATACTGAACAAAATAAAATAATTACTTTTATTAAAAAAGACATATTTTGCTCTCTGTAAATAAAATCCGCTACTGAAGTAATGTTTTCAACCAATTTTCTTTGTTTCATTCATCAAATCTTGCAGGTAATTACCATCTAGATGGTATTCCAAGTGCTACTCACCTTTTAATTTTTTTCGATATCCATAAGAAGAAAATATTTGGATACTTCAAATTTTTCGTCTACCAGTTTGGGATTTATTTATACAGAGGCGACTTTTATTATCCTTTAAACTGCTGATGAAACATTCTTCCAATTGTAAAAAGCGTATAAATCAAGCTTTTGTTTCATAAGGGGCTGTATATATATATATATTTAAATATGATTTTTTTATATGGCCCCTGAGTCCTAATACCTTATATTTACAAAAATATTGTTCTACATCTAGGAAGGAAATTAAAAAAATCCCTACTTGCGATATTATGACACTTTCAGTTTTATGAAATTTCAATGTTTTTACCTGCACTAAAATTATTTCTTTCCTTTTTTAGTACCAGAAAACACTGAAATATATCGTTTTGAAAGAAAGGAAGGAGTGCCTAAAGAAATATAACCTAGGGGTAAAAAGGTAGTTCAAGGGTGATTCTGAGTAAAAAGAAAAATTTTCTGAAATTCACAGCAAATTTTCTGAAAAGTTACAGCAGAGGGGGGGGGGGGGGAATGGGAAATCCACTCCCGGCACTAACTACGCGTTTTTTCCGCGGCCCTTTGACGAAAATCGCGTTTTTTTGCGATCCCTTGACGAATTTTGAGTCTTCGAGATCTTTTGACGAGATTTACGGTTCTTTCGCGATTTTTTAAAGAAATTTTGGCGATTTTTTCGCGATTTTTTAAGAAACTTGCGTTTTTCCGCGAATCTTTGACGAAATTTGTGTCTTTTCCGCGATTCTTTGTTGAAATTCACGTTTTTTCTGCAAACAGTTGACGAAATTAATTTTTCCGACGACCATTTGTCGAAATTTGCGATATTTTTTATGTCCGAATTTTATGAACTTTCGGAAATGAATGCCTTAAATTTTCGGAAAATTCAGAAAAGAATCGCAGTTAAGTAGTTTATCCGCACCCCCCCCCCCCCCCCCGCCCACACAATATAATAATAAACAAATACAGAAAACCTCTGAATAACGGAAACCTCGGGAGAGTGTAATTTGTCCACTATTCGGAATTGCCCGCTATTGAGATGTAAAAATGCACAAATAATTGTTAGGGATAGGGGGAAATGTACTCTTAATAAAGGTGTCCATTATCAGGGAGGGACTGTCATAGACGTTTAACTGTATTTACAGAAGTAGAGAACAAGTTCACTTGCCATAAAACCTTTGATTAAAAAATTAGAATTTTTTTATTGTAATACAAATGCTGATTGATTATGAATTATAGTCATAGTCAGGCTTTAAAAAAAATACCACCGAACTTTGCCTGGTTGGTAAAACCTTTGTTTTACACTCACATTAAAAATAAATAAACAAATAAATTCCCATTCAAATTGCAAACTTCAAATGATAATGGAATAAACTGAGTATCCAATTTCCTTGTCGCAGCAGTTCGAATATACATACATTCTATACAGAAATAGCACAGGAAAACATTAATCTTCCAACGCATCAATTGAAACTCCACCCTAACAAAGGGATTGCCAAAAGAACTGGTAACATTAAATTGCCAACACACTCGCCAAAATATAATCTCGTTGATATTATGATAAAACTCCGACAAATCGACTAAATTTCTTAAATATAATTGCTGTTCATAAAAGATATTGAAGCTTGGTACTAATCTGAATTTTCGAGACCCAAATTAAATTTTTTGGGGCTTATTTGCTAGTATTTAAAATTGAAAATGTACGGAAAAGATGTTGCATGGAATATTATATTTACTTTTGAAAGGCAGATGGCAGCACCAGCAAATCCTAATTTCAATAATTCGGAAATGTTAACAGCATTGATTTTACTAGATCTAGCTAAAAAATTTGAAGATTATTAATTATTTGCTGAATATATAACAAAATAAAATATGTAAAATGAAAATTTAGATATTATATTTCACTAAATGCCAGTTGTAAAGAATATGTATCAATCTTTTAATTACGAAAATGAGAAATAAAAATCCATAGTCAAAAACTGGAGGGTACCCGTCCCCCTTATATTCGGTATCTCAGTTTAAGGGATATTCTAACAATGGTTTGTTTGTTGAAACAATGTATTCGGTTTCACTTTATTTTACATTTCTAAAAATTCACATAGTCGAACCCTTTTAAAACCGAAAAATTTTTACGTCATTCACTTGGTTGGTTGATTTTTGACGGCCGATTATCTACACTAGGGATTTAGGCCCGAGAAGGGAGTGCCCTTCGTGCGCGTCTTTCTAAGGGAACCTAATCCGTATTTACGCATGGAAATCCATGGCTCGAAGAAAACCACGAAAACTCCAAACGATTAGGCCGACGGGCGCAATTGGGATCGAACCCAGCACATCCCGTCTACCAGATTCGAGAGAAGTACCTCTCAGCCACTGGTGGGGCTCGTCATTCACTTGGAAATGTGATTTTTTATTAGAAAATTAATTTGCAGCCATACACTGGAATTTAATTCATAAATATTGCTCGTTTTATATTCGGTATCTCAGTTTAAGGGATATTCTAACAATGGTTCGATTGTTGAAAGAATGTATTCGGTTTCACTTTATTTTACATTTCTGAAAATTCACACAGCCGAACCCTTTTAAAACCGAAATATTTTTACGTCATTCATTTGGAAATGTGCATTTTTATTACGAAATTAATTTTCAGCAATGCACCGGAATTTAATTCATAAATATTGCGTGTTTTATATTCCCTATCTTAAATTACTGAATTTTATAACAATGGTTTCATTGTTGGAACAATGTATTCAATTTCACTTTATTTTACATTTCTGAAAATTCACACAGTCGAACCCTTTGAAAATCGAAAAATTTTACGTCATTCACTTGTTGGTTGGTTTGTTGATTTTTGACGGCAGATTATCTACACTAGGGATACAGGCCCGATGGGGGAGTGCCCTTCGTGGGGATCTTTCTAAGGGAACCTAATCCGTATTTACGCATGGAAATCCATGGCTCTAAGAAACCACGAAAACTCCGAACGATTAGTCCGACGGGCGCGATTGGGATCGAACCCAACACATCCCGTCTACCAGTTTGGAGAGCAGAACCTCTCAGCCACTGGTGGGGCTCGCATTCACATGGAAATGTGATTTTTTATTGCTAATTTAATTTTCAGCCGTGCACCGGAATTTAATTCATAAATATTGCGTGTTTTATATTCGGTATATCAGTTTACTGAATTTTATATTAATGGTTTTATTGTTGAAACAATATATTCGGTTTCACTTTATTTTAAATTTCTAAAAATTCACACAGTCGAACCCTTTTAAAACCGAAAATGTTTTACGTCATTCATTTGGAAATGTGTTTTTTTATTACGAAATTAAGTTTCACCCGTGCACCGGAATTTAATTCATAAAAAATTGCTTGTTTTATATTCGGTATCAAAGTTTAAGAGATTTTCTAACAATGGTTTGATTGTTGAAACAATATAATCGGTTTCGATATATTTTAAATTTCTAAAAATTCACACTGTCGAACCCTTTTAAAACCTACAAAGTTTTACGTCATTCATTTGGAAATGTGCTTTTTTATTAGGAATTTTCAGCCGTGAACCGGAATTTAATTCATAAATATTGCGTGTTTTATATTCGGTGTCTCAGTTTACTGAATTTTATAACAATGGTTTTATTGTTGAAACAATGTATTGGGTTTCACTTTAATTTACATTTCTAAAAATTTCACACAGCCGAACCCTTTTAAAACCGAATAATTTTTACGCCGTTCTTTTGCAAATGTGTTTTTTTATTAGAAAATTAATATTCAGCCGTGCACCGGAATTTAATTCATAAATATTGCGTGCTTTAGATTATGTATTTCCGTTTAAGGGATTTTCTAACAATTGTTGTATTGTTGATACAATTTATTCGGTTTCACTATATTTTACATTTCTGAAAATTCACACAGTCGAACCCTTTTAAAACCGAAAAATTATTACGTCATTCTTTTGGAAATGTGCTTTTTTATTAGGAAATTAATTTTCAGCCGTGCAAAGGAATTTAATTCATAAATATTACGTGCTTTATATTCGGTATCTCAGTTTAAGGGATATTCTAACAATGGTTTGATTGTTGAAACAATGTATTCGGTTTCACTTTATATTACATTTCTAAAAATTCACACAGTCGAACCCTTTTAAAACCGAAAAATGTTTACGTCATTCACTTGGTTGGTTGATTTTTGACGGCCGATTATCTACACTAGGGATTTAGGCCTGAGAAGGGAGTGCCCTTTGTGGGGGTCTTTCTAAGGGAACCTTATCCGTATTTACTCATGGAAATCCATGGCTCGAAGAAAACCACGAAATTTCCGAACGATTAGGCCGACGGGTGCAATTGGGATCGAACCCAGCACATCCCGTCTACCAGCTTTGAGAGAAGTACCTTTCAGCCACTGGTGGGGCTCGTCATTCACTTGGAAATGCGATTTTGTATTAGGAAATTAATTTGCAGCCATACACCGGAATTTAATTCATAAATATTGCTTGTTTTATATTCGGTATCTCAGTTTAAGGGATATTCTAACAATGGTACGATTGTTGAAAGAATGTATTCGGTTTCACTTTATTTTATATTTCTGAAAATTCACACAGCCGAACCCTTTTAAAACCGAAAATGTTTTACGTCATTAATTTGGAAATGTGCATTTTTCTTAGGAAATTAATTTTCAGCCATGCACTGGAATTTAATTCATAAAGATTGCGTGTTTTATATTCCTTATCTTAGTTTACTTAATTTTATAACAATGGTTTCATTGTTGGAACAATGTATTCAATTTCCCTTTTTTTTACATTTCTGAAAATTCACACAGTCGAACCCTTTTAAAATCGAAAAAATTTACGTCATTCACTTGTTGGTTGATTTTTGACGGCCGATTATCTACACTACGGATACAGGCCCGATGGGGGAGTGCCCTTCATGAGGGTCTTTCTAAGGGAACCTAATCCGTATTTACGCATGGAAATCCATGTTTCCAAGAAAATCACGAAAACTCCGAAGGATTAGACCGACGGGCGCGATTAGTATCGAACCCAGCACATGCCGTCTACCAGCTTCGAGAGCAGAACCTCTCATTGCGTAATTAATTTTGAGCCGTGCACCGGAATTTAATTCATAAATATTTCTTGTTTTATATTCGTTATCTCAGTTTAAGGGATTTTCTAACAATGGTTTGATTGTTGAAACAATGTATTCGTTTTCACTTTATTTTACATTTCTATTAATTCACACAGTCGAACCCTTTTAAAACCGAAAAATTATTACGTCATTCTTTTGGAAATGTGCTTTTTTATTAGGAAATTAATTTTCAGTCGTGCACCGGAATTTGATTCATAAATATTGCGTGTTTTATATTCGGTGTCTCAGTTTACTGAATTTTATAACAATGGTTTTATTGTTGAAACAATGTATTGGGTTTCATTAATTTACATTTCTAAAAATTTCACACAGCCGAACCCTTTTAAAACCGAATAATTTTTACGCCGTTCTTTTGCAAATGTGTTTTTTTATTAGAAAATTAATATTCAGCCGTGCACCGGAATTTAATTCATAAATATTGCGTGCTTTAGATTATGTATTTCCGTTTAAGGGATTTTCTAACAATTGTTTGATTGTTGATACAATTTATTCGGTTTCACTATATTTTACATTTCTGAAAATTCACACAGTCGAACCCTTTTAAAACCGAAAAATTATTACGTCATTCTTTTGGAAATGTGCTTTTTTATTAGGAAATTAATTTTCAGCCGTGCAAAGGAATTTAATTCATAAGTATTACGTGCTTTATATTCGGTATCTCAGTTTAAGGGATATTCTAACAATGGTTTGATTGTTGAAACAATGTATTCGGTTTCACTTTATATTACATTTCTAAAAATTCACACAGTCGAACCCTTTTAAAACCGAAAAATGTTTACGTCATTCACTTGGTTGGTTGATTTTTGACGGCCGATTATCTACACTAGGGATTTAGGCCTGAGAAGGGAGTGCCCTTTGTGGGGGTCTTTCTAAGGGAACCTTATCCGTATTTACGCATGGAAATCCATGGCTCGAAGAAAACCACGAAATTTCCGAACGATTAGGCCGACGGGTGCAATTGGGATCGAACCCAGCACATCCCGTCTACCAGCTTTGAGAGAAGTACCTTTCAGCCACTGGTGGGGCTCGTCATTCACTTGGAAATGCGATTTTTTATTAGGAAATTAATTTGCAGCCATACACCGGAATTTAATTCATAAATATTGCTTGTTTTATATTCGGTATCTCAGTTTAAGGGATATTCTAACAATGGTACGATTGTTGAAAGAATGTATTCGGTTTCACTTTATTTTATATTTCTGAAAATTCACACAGCCGAACCCTTTTAAAACCGAAAATGTTTTACGTCATTAATTTGGAAATGTGCATTTTTCTTAGGAAATTAATTTTCAGCCATGCACTGGAATTTAATTCATAAAGATTGCGTGTTTTATATTCCTTATCTTAGTTTACTTAATTTTATAACAATGGTTTCATTGTTGGAACAATGTATTCAATTTCCCTTTTTTTTACATTTCTGAAAATTCACACAGTCGAACCCTTTTAAAATCGAAAAAATTTACGTCATTCACTTGTTGGTTGATTTTTGACGGCCGATTATCTACACTACGGATACAGGCCCGATGGGGGAGTGCCCTTCATGAGGGTCTTTCTAAGGGAACCTAATCCGTATTTACGCATGGAAATCCATGTTTCCAAGAAAATCACGAAAACTCCGAAGGATTAGACCGACGGGCGCGATTAGTATCGAACCCAGCACATGCCGTCTACCAGCTTCGAGAGCAGAACCTCTCATTGCGTAATTAATTTTGAGCCGTGCACCGGAATTTAATTCATAAATATTTCTTGTTTTATATTCGTTATCTCAGTTTAAGGGATTTTCTAACAATGGTTTGATTGTTGAAACAATGTATTCGTTTTCACTTTATTTTACATTTCTATTAATTCACACAGTCGAACCCTTTTAAAACCGAAAAATTATTACGTCATTCTTTTGGAAATGTGCTTTTTTATTAGGAAATTAATTTTCAGCCGTGCACCGGAATTTGATTCATAAATATTGCGTGTTTTATATTCGGTATATCAGTATACTGAATTTTATAATAATGCTTTTATTGTTGAAACAATATATTCGGTTTCACTTTATTTTACATTTCTAAAAATTCACACAGTCGAACCCTTTTAAAACCGAAAAAAGTTTACGTCATTCACTTGGTTGGTTGATTTTTAACGGCCGATTATCTGCACTAGGGATATAGGCCCGAGGGGGTAGTGTCCTTCGTGGGGGTCTTTCTAAGGGAACCTAACACGTATTTTCGCATGGAAATCCATGGCTCGAAGAAAACCACGAAAACTCCGAACGATTAGGCCGGCGGGCACGATTGGGATCGAGCCCAGCACATCCAGTCTACCAGCTTCGAGAGCAGAACCTCTCAGCCACTGGTGGGTCTCGTAATTCACTTGAAAATGCGCATTTTTATTAGGAAATTAATTTTCAGACGTGCACCGGAAATTAATTCATAAATATTGCTTGTTTTATATTCGGTATCAAAGTTTAAAAGATTTTCTAACAATGGTTTGATTGTTGAAACAATATAATCGGTTTCACTTTATTTTAAATTTCTAAAAATTCACACAGTCGAACCCTTTTAAAACAGAAAATGTTTTACGTAATTTATTTGGAAATGTGCTTTTTTATTAGGAAATTAATTTTCAGCCGTGCACCGGAATTTAATTCATAAATATTGCGTGTTTTATATTCGGTATCTCAGTTTAAGGGATTTTCTAACAATGGTTTGATTGATGGTTGGTTGTATTTATGTCGGCCAATTATCTGCACGTGGGATATAGGCCCTAAGGGGGGGGGGTGCCTTCCGTGGAGGTCTTTCTAAGGGAACCCAACCCGTATTAACGCTTGGAGAACCAAGGTTCGAAGAAAACCACGAAAACTCCGAACGATTAGGCCGACGGGCGCGATTGGGATCGAACCCAGCACTTCCCGTCTACCAGCTTCGAGAACAGAACCTCTCGGCCACTGGTGGGGCTGGTTTGATTGATGAAACAATGTATTCGATTACACTTTATTTTACATTTCTGAAAATTCACACAGCCGAACCTTTTTAAAACCGAAAAAGTTTTCGTCATTCACTTGGTTGGTTGATTTTTGACGGCCGATTATCTACACTCGGGATATAGGACCGAGGGAGGAGTGCCCTTCGTGGGGGGGGGGGGTCTTTCTAAGGGTACCTAACCCGTATTTACGCATGAAAATCCATGACTCGAAAAAACCATGAAATCTCCGAACGATTAGACCGACGGGTGCAATTGGGATCGAACCCAGCACATCCAATCTACCAGCTTCGAGAGAAGAACCTCTCAGCCACTGGTGGGGCTCGTCATTCACTTGGAAATGTGATTTTTTTTATGAAATTAATTTTCAGCCGTGCACCGGAATTTAATTCATAAATATTGCGTGTTTTATATTCGGTATCTTAGTTGACTGAACTTTATAACAATGGTTTCATTGTTGAAAAACTGTATTCGGTTTCACTTCATTTTACATTTCTGAAAATTCACACAGCCGAACCTTTTTAAAACCGAAAAATGTTTACATCAGTCTTTTGGAAATGTGCATTTTTATTAGAAAATTAATTATCAGACGTCCACCGGAATATAATTCATAAATATTGCGTGTTTTATATTCGGTATCTCACTTTACTGAATTTTATAACAATGGTTTCATTTTTGAAACAATGTATTCGGTTTCACTTTAATTTACTTTTTTAAAAATTCATACAGTCGAACCCTTTTAAAACCGAAAAATTTTTTACGTCATTCACTTGGATGGTTGGTTGATTTTTGACGGCCGATTATCTACACTAGGGATATAGGCCCGAAGGAGGAGTGCCCTTTGTGGGGGGTCTTTCTCATTGAAACTAACCTGTATTTACGCATGGAAACCCATGTCTCGAAAAAACCACGAAAACTCCGGACGATTAGGCCGACGGGCGCGATTGGGATAGAACCCAGCACATCCCGTCTACCAGCTTCGAGAGCAGAACCTCTCAGACACTGGTGGGGCTCGTCATTCACTTGGAAATGTGATTTTTTATTTTGAAATTAATTTTCAGCCGTGCACCGGAATTTAATACATAAATTTTGCGTGTTTTATATTCGGTTTCAAAGTTTAAGAGATTTCATAACAATGGTTTGATTGTTGAAACAATATTATCGGTTTCACTCTATTTTAAAGTTCTAAAAATTCACACTGTCGAACCCTTTTAAAACAGAAAATTTTTGCGTAATTTATTAGGAAATGTGCTTTTTTATTAGGAAACTAATTTACAGCCGTGCACCGGAATTTAATTCATAAATATTGCGTGTTTTAGATTATGTATCTCAGTTTAAGGGATTTTCTAACTATGGTTTCATTGTTGAAACAATTTATTCGGTTTCACTTTATTTTACATTTCTAAAAATTCACACAGTCGAAACCTTTTAAAACCAAACAAATTTTACGTCATTCATTTGGAAATGTGCTTTCTGATTAGTAAATTAATTTTCAGCCGTGCACCAGAATTTAATTCATAAATATTGCGTGTTTTAGATTATGTATCTGAGTTTAAGGGATTCTCTAACAATGGTTTGATTGTTGAAACATTGTATTCGGTTTCACTTTATTTTATATTTCTTAAAATTTACACAGTCGAACCCTTTTAAAACCGAAAAATTTTTACGACATTCATTTTGAAATGTGCTTTCTTATTAAGAAATTAATGTTAACCGTGCACCGTAATTTAATTCATAATTACTGCGTGTTTTAGATTATGTATCTGAGTTTAAGGGATTCTCTAACAATGGTTTGATTGTTGAAACATTGTATTCGGTTTCACTTTATTTTACATTTCTTTAAATTCACACAGTCGGACCCTTTTAAAAATGAAAATTTTTTACTTCATTCACTTGGTTGGTTGATTTTTGACGGCCGATTATGTACACTAGGCATTTAGGTCCGAGGAAGGAGTGCCCTTCGTGGGCGTCTTTCTAAGGGAATCTAATCCGTATTTACGCATGGAAATCCATGGCTCGAAAAAAACCACGAAATCTCCGAAGGATTAGGCCGACGGGCGCGATTGGGATCGAACCCAGCACATCCCGTCTACCAGCTTCCAGAGCAGAACCTTTCAGCCACTGGTGGGGCTCGTCATTCATTTGGAAATGTGATTTTGTATTAGGATATTAATTTCCAGCCGTGCACCGGAATTTAATACATAAATTTTGCGTGTTTTATATTCGGTATCTCAGTTTAGTCAATTTTATAGCAATGGTTTTATTGCATAAACAATGTATTCGATATACTTTTTTTTACATTTCTATAAATTCACACAGTCGAACCTTTTAAAACCGAAATTTTTTACGTCATTCTTTAGAAAATGTAAATGAAAATGTGTGTCATGCGTGTTTTAGAGTATGTATCTGAGTTTAAGGGATTCTCTAACAATAGTTTGATTGTTGAAACATTGTATTCTGCTTCACTTTATATTATATTTCTTAAAACTCACACAGTCGAACCCTTTTAAAACCGAAAATTTTTTACGACATTCATATGGAAATGTGATTTTTTATTAGGAAATTTATTTTCAGCCGTGCACCGGAATTTAATTAATAAATATTGCGTGATTTATATTCGGTATCTCAGTTACTGAATTTTATAACAATGGTTTCTTTATTGAAGCAATGTATTCGGTTTCACTTTATTTTACACTTCAAAAAATTTACACAGTCGAATCCTTTTAAAACCGAAAAATTTTTACGACATTCATTTGGAAATGTGATTTTTTATTAGGAATTTAATTATCAGCCGTGCACCGGAATTTAATACAAAAATTTAGGGTGTTTTATATTCGGTATCTCAGTTTAGTGAATTTTATAACAATGGTTTCATTGTTGAAACAATGTATTCGATATACTTTATTTTACATTTCTATAAATTCACACAGTCGAACCGTTTTAAAACCGAAAAATTCTTACGTTATAATTTTGGAAATGTGATTTTTTATTAGGAAATTAATTTTCAGCTGTGCACCGGAATTTAATACATAAATTTTGCGTGTTTTATATTCGGTATATCAGTTTAAGTGATATTCTAAAAATTGTTTGATTGTTAAAACAATGTATTCGGTTTCACTTTAATTTACATTTCTAAAAATTCACACAGTCGAACCCTTTTAAAACCGAAAAATTTTTACGACATACATTTGGAAATGTGATTTTTTATTAGGAATTTAATTATCAGAAGTGCACCGGAATTTAATACAGAAATTTAAGGTGTTTTATATTCGGTATCTCAGTTTAGTGAATTTTATAACAATGGTTTCATTTTTGAAACAATGTATTCGATATACCTTATTTTACATTTCTAAACATTCAAAAAGCCGAACCTTTTTAAAATCGAAAAATTTTTACTTCATTCTTTTGGAAATGTGCTTGTTTATTAGGAAATTAATTTTCAGCCGTGCACCGGAATTTAATTAAGAAATATTGCGTGTTTTATATTCGGTATCTCAGATGAAGGGATTTTCTAACAATGGTTTGATTGTTGAAAGAATGTATTCGTTTAAACTTTATTTTTCATTTCTAAAAATTCACAAACCCGAACCTTTTTAAAACAAAAAATTTTTACGTCGTTCTTCTGCAAATGTGCTTTTTTATTAGAAAAATAATTTTCAGCCGTGCACCGGAATTTAATTCATAATTATAGCATGTTTTAGATTATGTATCTCAGTTTAAAGGATTTCCTAACAATGGTTTGATTGTTAAACAATTTATTCGGTTTCACTTTATTTTACATTTCTAAAAATTCACACAGTCGAACCCTTTTAAAACCGAAAATGTTTTACGTCATTCATTTGGAAATGTGTTTTTTTATTACGAAATTAAGTTTTACCCGTGCACTGGAATTTAATACATAAATATTGCGTGTTTTATATTCGGTATGTCAGTTAAATCAATTTTATAACAATGATTTCATTGTTGAAACAATGTAATCGATATACTTTATTTTACATTTCTAAAATTCTCACAGTCGAACCCTTTTAAAACCGAAAAATTTTTACGTCATAATTTTGGAAATGTGATTTTTTATTAGGAAATTAATTTTCAGCCGTGCACCGGAATTTAATACATAAATTTTGCGTGTTTTATATTCGGTATCTCAGTTTAGTGAATTTTATAACAATGGTTTCATTGTTGAAACAATGTATTCGATATACTTTATTTCACATTTCTAAAAATTTACACAGTCCAACCCTTTTAGAACGAAAAAAATTTTACGTCATTCTTTTGGAAAAGTGCGTTTTTATTAGGAAATTAATTTTCAGCCGTGCACCGGAATTTAATTAATAAATATTGCGTGTTTTAGATTATGTATCTCAGTTTAAAGGATTTTCTAACAATGGTTGGATTGTTAAACAATTTATTCGGTTTCACTTTATTTTATATTTCTAAAAATTCACGCAGCCGAAACCTTTTAAAACCGAACAAATTTTACGTCATTCATTTGGAAATGTACTTTTTTAGTAGGAAATTAATTTCCAGCCATGCACTGGAATTTAATACATAAATATTGCGTGTTTTATATTCGGTATCTGAGTTTAAGGGATTCTCTAACAATGGTTTGATTGTTGAAACATTGTATTCGGTTTCACTTTAATTTACATTTCGTAAAATTCACACAGTCGAACCCTTTTAAAACCGAAAAATTTTTACGTTATAATTTTGGAAATGTGATTTTTTATTAGGAAATTAATTTTCAGCCGTGCACCGGAATTTAATACATAAATTTTGCGTGTTTTATATTCGGTATCTCAGTTTAAGTGATATTATAAATTTGTTTGATTGTTGAAACAATGTATTCGGTTTCACTTTATTTTACATTTGTATTAATTCACACAGTCGAACCCTTTTTAAACGGAAAAATGTTTACGTCATTCTTTTGGAAATGTGCATTTTTATTAGGAAATTAATTTTCAACCGTGACCCGGTATATAATTCATAAATATTGCGTGCTTTATATTCGGTGTCTCAGTTTACTGAATTTTATAACAATGTTTTCATTGTTGAAACAATGTATTTGGTTTCACTTTAATTTACATTTCTAAAAATTCACACAGACGAACCCGTTTAAAACCGAAAAATTTTTACGTCATTCACTTGGTTCGTTGGTTGATTTTTGACGGCCGATTATCTACACTAGGGATATCGGCCCGAAGGAGGAGTGCCCTTTGTGGGTGTCTTTCTAAGGGAAACTAACCTGTATTTACGCATGGAAATCTATGTCGTGTTTTAGATTATGTATCTCAGTTTAAGGGATTCTCTAACAATGGTTTGATTTTTGAAACATTGTATTCGGTTTCACTTTATTTTACATTTCGTAAAATTCACACAGTCGAACCCTTTTAAAACCGAAAAATTTTTACGTTTTAATTTTGGAAATGTGATTTTTTATTAGGAAATTAATTTTCAGCCGTGCACCGGAATTTAATACATAAATTTTGCGTGTTTTATATTCGGTATCTCAGTTTAAGTGATATTATAAATTTGTTTGATTGCTGAAACAATGTATTCGGTTTCACTTTATTTTACATTTGTATTAATTCACACAGTCGAACCCTTTTTAAACGGAAAAATTTTTACGTCATTCTTTTGGAAATATGCATTTTTATTAGGAAATTAATTTTCAACCGTGACCCGGAATATAATTCATAAATATTGCGTGCTTTATATTCGGTGTCTCAGTTTACTGAATTTTATAACAATGTTTTCATTGTTGAAACAATGTATTTGGTTTCACTTTAATTTACATTTCTAAAAGTTCACACAGACGAACCCGTTTAAAACCGAAAAATTTTTACGTCATTCACTTGGTTGGTTGGTTGAATTTGACGGCCGATTATCTACACTAGGGATATCGGCCCGAAGGGGGAGTGCCCTTTGTGGGGGTCTTTCTAAGGGAAACTAACCTGTATTTACGCATGGAAATCCATGTCTCGAAGAAAACCACGAAAATTCCGAAGGATTAGGCCGACGGGCGCGATTGGGATCGAACCCAGCACATCCCTTCTACCAGCTTCGAGAGCAGAACCTTTCAGCCACTGGTGGGGCTCGTCATTCACATGGAAATGTGATTTTTTTATTAGGAGATTAATTTTCAGCCGTGTGCAGGAATTTAATTCATAAATGTTGCTTGTTTTATATTCGGTATCAAAGTTTAAGAGATTTTCTAAGAATGGTTTGATTGTTGAAACAATCTAATCGGTTTCACTCTATTTTAAATTTCTAAAAATTCACACTATCGAACCCTTTTAAAACAGAAAATTTTTACGTAATTTATTGGGAAATGTGCTTTTTTATTAGGAAACTAATTTACAGACGTGCACCGGAATTTAATTCATAAATATTGCGTGTTTTAGATTATGTATCTCAGTTTAAGGGATTTTCTAACAATGGTTTGATTGTTGAAACAATATATTCGGTTTCACTTTATTTTACATTTCTAAAAATTCACACAGTCGAAGCCTTTTAAAACCGAAAAATTTTTACGACATTCATTTGGAAAAGTGATTTTTAATTAGGAAATTAATTTTCAGCCGTGCACTGGAATTTAATTCATAAATAATGCGTATTTTATATTAGGTATCTCAGTTAAATCAATTTTATAACAATGGTTTCATTGTTGAAACAATGTATTCGATATACTTTATTTTACATTTCTATAAATTCACACAGTCGAAACCTTTTAAAACTAAACAAATTTTACGTCATTCATTTGGAAATGTACTTTTTTATTAGGAAATTAATTTTCAGCCGTGCACCGGAATTTAATTAATAAATATTGCGTGTTTTAGATTATGTATCTCAGTTTAAAGGATTTTCTAACAATGGTTTGATTGTTAAACAATTTATTCGGTTTCACTTTATTTTATATTTCTAAAAATTCACACAGCCGAAACCTTTTAAAACCGAACAAATTTTACGTCATTCATTTGGAAATGTACTTTTTTAGTAGGAAATTAATTTCCAGCAATGCACTGGAATTTAATACATAAATATTGCGTGTTTTATATTCGGTATCTCAGTTAAGTCAATTTTATAATAATGGTTTCATTGTTGAAACAATGTATTCGATATACTTTATTTTACATTTCAATAAATTCACACAGTCGAACCCTTTTAAAACCGAAAAATGTTTACGTCATTCTTTTGGAAATGTGCTTTTTTATAAGGAAATTAATTTTCAGCCGTGCAACGGAATTTCATTCATAAATATTGCGTGTTTTAGATTATGTATCTCTATTTAAGGGATTTTCTAACAATGGCTTGATTGTTCAAACAATTTATTCCGTTTCACTTTATTTTACATTTCTAAAAATTCACACAGTCGATTCCTTTTAAAACCGAAAAATTTTTACGTCATTTATTTGCAAATGTGCTTTTTTATTAGAAAATTAATTTTCAGCCGTTCACCGGAATTTAATTCATAATTATAGCGTATCTCAGGTTAAGAGATTTTCTAACAATGGTTTGATTGTTGAAACAATGTATTCGGTTACACTTTATCTTACATTACTAAAAATTCACACAGTCGAACCCTTTTAAAACCGAAAATGTTTTACGTCATTCATTTGGAAATGTGTTTTTTAATTACGAAATTAAGTTTCACCCCTGCACCGGAATTTAATTCATAAATATTGCGTGTTTTATATTCGGTATGTCAGTTTATGGAATTTTATAACAATGGTTTTATTGTTGAAACAATGCATTCGGTTTCATTTTATTTCACACTTCTAAAAATTTACACAGTCGAACACTTTTAAAACCGAAAACATTTTACGTCATTCACTTGGAATGACTTGTATTTACATTTGTATTAATTCACACAGACGAACCCGTTTAAAACCGAAAAATTTTTACGTCATTCACTTGGTTGGTTGGTTGATTTTTGACGGCCGATTATCTACACTAGGGATATCGGCCCGAAGGGGGAGTGCCCTTTGTGGGGGTCTTTCTAAGGAAAACTAACTTGTATTTACGCATGGAAATCCATGTCTCGAAGAAAACCACGAAAACTCCGAAGGATTAGGCCGACGGGCGCGATTGGGATCGAACCCAGCACATCCCGTCTACCAGCTTCGATAGCAGACCCTTTCAGCCAATGGTGGGGCTCGTCATTCACATGGAAATGTGATTTTTTTATTAGGAAACTAATTTACAGACGTGCACCGTAATTTAATTCATAAATATTGCGTGTTTTAAATTATGTATCTCAGTTTAAGGGATTTTCTAACAATGGTTTGATTGTTGAAACAATATATTCGATTTCACTTTATTTTACATTTCTAAAAATTAACACAGTCGAAACCTTTTAAAACCGAAAAATTTTTACGACATTCATTTGGAAAAGTGATTTTTAATTAGGAAATTAATTTTCAGCCGTGCACCGGAATTTAATTCATAAATATTGCGTCTTTTATATTAGGTATCTCAGTTTACTGGATTATATAACAATGTTTTCAGTGTTGAAACAATGTATTAGTTTTCAATTTAATTTACATTTCTAAAAATTCACACAGTCGAACCCTTTTAAAACCGAAAATTTTTTAAGTCATGCACTTTGTTGGTTGGTTGATTTTTGATGGCGAATTATCTATATTAGGGATATATGTCCGAGGTGGGAGTGCCCTTCGTGGGGGTCTTTCTAAGGCAAACTAACATGTATTTACGCATGGAAATCCTTGTTTCCTAGAAAATCACGAAAACTCCGAAGGATTAGACCGACGGGCGCGATTAGTATCGAACCCAGCACATCCCGTCTACCAGCTTCGAGAGCAGGACATCTCAGCCACTGGTGGGGCCCGTCATTTACATGGAAATGGGATTTTATATTAGGAAATTAATTTTCAGCCGTGCACCGGAATTTAATTTATAAATATTGCTTGTTTTATATTCGGTATCAAAGTTTAACAGATTTTCTAACAATGGTTTGATTGTTGAAACAATATAATCGGTTTCACTCTATTTTAAATTTCTAAAAATTCACACTGTCGAACCCTTTTAAAACCGAAAAATGTTTACGTCATTCATTTGGAAATGTGATTTTTTATTAGGAAATTAATTTTCAGCCTTGCACCGGAATTAAATACATAAATTTTGCGTGTTTTATATTCGGTATCTCAGTTTAGTCACTTTTATAACAATGGTTTTATTGTATAAACAATGTATTCGATATACTTTATTTTACATTTCTATAAATTCACACAGTCGAACCCTTTAAACACCGAAATTTTTTACGTCATTCTTTAGAAGATGTAAATGAAAATGTGTGTCATGCCTGTTTTAGATTATGTATCTGAGTTTAAGGGATTCTCTAACAATAGTTTGATTGTTGAAACATTGTATTCTGCTTCACTTTATATTACATTTCTTAAAATTCACACAGTCGGACCCTTTTAAAACCGAAAAATGTTTACGACATTCATATGGAAATGTGATTTTTTATTAGGAAATTAATTTTCAGCCGTGCACCGGAATTTAATTCATAAATATTGCTTGTTTTATATTCGGTATCAAAGTTTAAGAGATTTTCTAACAATGGTTTGATTGTCGAAACAATATAATCGGTTTCCCTCTATTTTAAATTTCTAAAAATTCACACTGTCGAACCCTTTTAAAACAGAAAATGTTTACGTAATTTATTAGGATATGTGATTTTTTCTTAGGAAATTAATTTACAGCCGTGCACCGGAATTTAATTAATAAATATTGCGTGATTTATATTCGGTATCTCAGATGAAGGTATTTTCTAACAATGGTTTGATTGTTGAAAGAATGTATTCGTTTGCACTTTATTTTACATTTCTAAAAATTCACAAACCCGAACCTTTTTAAAACAAAAAAATTTTACGTCGTTCTTTTGCAAATGTGCTTTTTTATTAGAAAAATATTTTTCAGCCGTGCACCGGAATTTAATTCATAATTATAGCATGTTTTAGATTATGTATCTCAGTTTAAAGTATTTTCTAACAATGGTTTGATTGTTAAACAATTTATTCGGTTTCACTTTATTTTACACTTCTAAAAATTCTCACAGTCGAAACCTTTTAAAACTAAACAAATTTTACGTCATTCATTTGGAAATGTACTTTTTTATTAGGACATTAATTTTCAGCCATGCAGTGGAATTTAATACATAAATATTGCGTGTTTTATATTCGGTATCTCAGTTAAGTCAATTTTATAACAATGGTTTCATTGTTGAAACAATGTATTCGATATACTTTATTTTACATTTCTATAAATTCACACAGTCGAACCCTTTTAAAACTGAAAAATTTTTACGTCATAATTTTGGAAATGTGATTTTTTAATAAGAAATTATTTTTCAGCCGTGCACCGGAATTTAATACATAAATTTTGCGTGTTTTATATTCGGTATCTCAGTTTAGTGAATTTTATAACAATGGTTTCATTGTTGAAACAATGTATTCGATATACTTTATTTCACATTTCTAAAAATTTACACAGTCCAACCCTTTTAGAACGGCAAAAATTTTACGACATTCTTTTGGAAAAGTGCGTTTTTATTAGGAAATTAATTTTCAGCCGTGCACCGGAATTTAATTAATAAATATTGCATGTTTAAATTATGTATCTCAGTTTAAAGGATTTTCTAACAATGGTTTGATTGTTAAACAATTTATTCGGTTTCACTTTATTTTATATTTCTAAAAATTCACACAGCCGAAACCTTTTAAAACCGAACAAATTTTACATCATTCATTTGGAAATGTACTTTTTTAGTAGGAAATTAATTTCCAGCCATGCACTGGAATTTAATACATAAATATTGCGTGTTTTATATTCGGTATCTCAGTTAAGTCAATTTTATAATAATGGTTTCATTGTTGAAACAATGTATTCGATATACTTTATTTTACATTTCTATAAATTCACACAGTCGAACCCTTTTAAAACCGAAAAATGTTTACGTCATTCTTTTGGAAATGTGCTTTTTTATAAGGAAATTAATTTTCAGCCGTGCACCGGAATTTGATTCATAAATATTACGTGTTTTAGATTATGTATCTCTATTTAAGGGATTTTCTAACAATGGTTTGATTGTTGAAATAATGTATTCGATACACTTTATTTTACATTTCTATAAATTGACACAGTCGAGCACTTTTAAAATCGAAAAATTTTTACGTCATTCATTTGGAAATGTGTTTTTTAATTACGAAATTAACTTTCACCCCTGCACCGGAATTTAATTCATAAATATTCCGTGTTTTATATTCGGTATGTCAGTTTATGGAATTTTATAACAATGGGTTGATTGTTGAAACATTGTATTCGGTTTCACTTTATTTTACATTTCGTAAAATTCACAATTGTACCCTTTTAAAACCGAAAAATGTTTACGTTATAATTTTGGAAATGTGATTTTTTACTAGGAAATTAATTTTCAGCCATGCACCGGAATTTAATACATAAATTTTGCGTGTTTTATATTCGGTATCTCAGTTTAAGTGATAATATAAATCTGTTTGATTGTTGAAACAATGTATTCGGTTTCACTTTATTTTACATTTGTATTAATTCACACAGTCGAACCCTTTTTAAACGGAAAAATTTTTACGTCATTCTTTTGGAAATGTGCATTTTTATTAGGAAATTAATATTCAACCGTGACCCGGAATATAATTCATAAATATTGCGTGCTTTATATTCGGTGTCTCAGTTTACTGAATTTTATAACAATGTTTTCATTGTTGAAACAATGTATTTGGTTTCACTTTAATTTACATTTCTAAAAATTCACACAGACGAACCCGTTTAAAACCGAAAATTTTTTACGTCATTCACTTGGTTGGTTGGTTGATTTTTGACCGCCGATTATCTACACTAGGGATATCGGCCCGAAGGGGGAGTGCCCTTTGTGGGGGTCTTTATGAGGGAAACTAACCTGTATTTACGCATGCAAATCCATGTCTCGAAGAAAACCACGAAAACTCCGAAGGATTAGGCCGACGGGCGCGATTGGTATCGAACCCAGCACATCCCGTCTATCAGCTTCGAGAGCAGAACCGTTCAGCCACTGGTGGGGCTCGTCATTCACATGGAAATGTGATTTTTTTATTAGGAGATTAATTTTCAGCCGTGCGCAGGAATTTAATTCATAAATGTTGCTTGTTTTATATTCGGTATCAAAGTTTAAGAGATTTTCTAAGAATTGTTTGATTGTTGAAACAATATGATCGGTTTCACTCTATTTTAAATTTCTAAAAATTCACACTATCGAACCCTTTTAAAACAGAAAATTTTTACGACATTCATTTGGAAAAGTGATTTTTAATTAGGAAATAATTTTCAGCCGTGCACCGGAATTTAATTCATAAATATTGCGTATTTTATATTAGGTATCTCAGTTTACTGAATTTTATAACAATGTTTTCATTGTTGAAACAATGTATTAGTTTTCAATTTAATTTACATTTCTAAAAATTCACACAGTCGAACCCTTTTAAAACCGAAAATTTTTTAAGTCATGCACTTGGTTGGTTGGTTGATTTTTGATGGCGAATTATCTATACTAGGGATATATGTCCGAGGTGGGAGTGCCCTTCGTGGGGGTCTTTCTAAGGCAAACTAACCTGTATTTAAGCATGGAAATCCATGTTTCCAAGAAAATCACGAAAACTCCGAAGGATTAGACCGACGGGCGCGATTAGTATCGAACCCAGCATATCCCGTCTACCAGCTTCGAGAGCAGAACATCTCAGCCACTGGTGGGGCCCGTCATTTACATGGAAATGGGTTTTTTTTATTAGGAAATTAATTTTCAGCCGTGCACCGGAATTTAATTTATAAATATTGCTTGTTTTATATTCGGTATCAAAGTTTAACAGATTTTCTAACAATGGTTTGATTGTTGAAACAATATAATCGGTTTCACTCTATTTTAAATTTCTAAAAATTCACACTGTCGAACCCTTTTAAAACCGAAAAATGTTTACGTCATTCATTTGGAAATGTGATTTTTTATTAGGAAATTAATTTTCAGCCGTGCACCGGAATTAAATACATAAATTTTGCGTGTTTTATATTCGGTATCTCAGTTTCGTCAATTTTATAACAATCGTTTTATTGTATAAACAATGTATTCGATATACTTTATTTTACATTTCTATAAATTCACACAGTCGAACCCTTTTAAAACCGAAATTTTTTACGTCATTCTTTAGAAAATGTAAATGAAAATGTGTGTCATGCGTGTTTTAGATTATGTATCTGAGTTTAAGGGATTCTCTAACAATAGTTTGATTGTTGAAACATTGTATTCTGCTTCACTTTATATTACATTTCTTAAAATTGACACAGTCGGACCCTTTTAAAACCGAAATATTTTTACGACATTCATATGGAAATGTGATTTTTTATTAGGAAATTAATTTTCAGCCGTGCACCGGAATTTAATTCATAAATATTGCTTGTTTTATATTCGGTATCAAAGTTTAAAAGATTTTCTAACAATGGTTTGATTGTTGAAACAATATAATCGGTTTCACTCTATTTTAAATTTCTAAAAATTCACACTGTCGAATCCTTTTAAAACAGAAAATGTTTACGTAATTTATCAGGATATGTGCTTTTTTCTTAGGAAATTAATTTACAGCCGTGCACCGGAATTTAATCAATAAATATTGCGTGATTTATATTCGGTATCTCAGTTACTGAATTTTATAACAATGGTTTCTTTATTGAAGCAATGTATTCGGTTTCACTTTATTTTACACTTAAAAAAATTTACACAGTCGAACCCTTTTAAAACCGAAAAATTTTTACGACATACATTTGGAAATGTGATTTTTTATTAGGAATTTAATTATCAGCCGTGCACCGGAATTTAATACAGAAATTTACGGTGTTTTATATTCGGTATCTCAGTTTAGTGAATTTTATAACAATGGTTTCATTGTTGAAACAATGTATTCGATATACTTTATTTTACATTTCTATAAATTCACACAGTCGAACCGTTTTAAAACCGAAAAATTTTTACGTTATAATTTTGGAAATGTGATTTTTTATTAGGAAATTAATTTTCAGCTGTGCACCGGAATTTAATACATAAATTTTGCGTGTTTTATATTCGGTATATCAGTTTAAGTGATATTCTAAAAATTGTTTGATTGTTAAAACAGTGTATTCGGTTTCACTTTAGTTTACATTTCTAAAAATTCACACAGTCGAACCCTTTTCAAACCGAAAAATGTTTACGACATACATTTGGAAATGTGATTTTTTATTAGGAATTTAATTATAGGCCGTACACCGGAATTTCATACAAAAATTTAAGGTGTTTTATATTCGGTATCTCAGTTTAGTGAATTTTATAACAATGGTTTTATTGTTGAAACAATGTATTCGATATACCTTATATTACATTTCTAAAAATTCAAAAAGCCGAACCTTTTTAAAATCGAAAAATTTTTACTTCATTCTTTTGGAAATGTGCTTTTTTATTAGAAAAATAATTTTCAGCCGTGCACCGGAATTTAATTCATAATTATAGCATGTTTTAGATTCTGTATCTCAGTTTAAAGGATTTCCTAACAATGGTTTGATTGTTAAACAATTTATTCGGTTTCACTTTATTTTACATTTCTAAAAATTCACACAGTCGAACCCTTTTAAAACCGAAAACGTTTTACGTCATTCATTTGGAAATGTGTTTTTGTATTACGAAATTAAGTTTCAACCGTGCACTGAAATTTATACATAAATATTGCGTGTTTTATATTCGGTATCTCAGTTAAATCAATTTTATAACAATAGTTTCATTGTTGAAACAATGTATTCGATACACTTTATTTTACATTTCTATAAATTCACACAGTCGAAACCTTTTAAAACTAAACAAATTTTACGTCATTCATTTGGAAATGTACTTTTTTATTAGGAAATTAATTTTCAGCCATGCACTGGAATTTAATACATAAATATTGCGTGTTTTATATTTGGTATCTCAGTTAAATCAATTCTATAACAATGGTTTCATTGTTGAAACAATGTATTCGATATACTTTATTTTACATTTCTATAAATTCACACAGTCGAACCCTTTTAAAACAAAAAAATTTTTACGTCATAATTTTGGAAATATGATTTTTTATTAGGAAATTAATTTTCAGCCGTGCACCGGAATTTAATTAATAAATATTGCGTGTTTTAGATTATGTATCTCAGTTTAAAGGATTTTCTAACAATGGTTTGATTTTTAAACAATTTATTCGGTTTCACTTTATTTTATACTTCTAAAAATTCTCACAGTCGAAACCTTTTAAAACTAAACAAATTTTACGTCATTCATTTGGAAATGTACTTTTTTATTAGGAAATTAATTTTCAGCCGTGCACCGGAATTTAATACATAAATTTTGCGTGTTTTATATTCGGTATCACAGTTTAGTGAATTTTATAACAATGGTTTCATTGTTGAAACAATGTATTCGGTTACACTTTATCTTACATTACTAAAACTTCACACAGTCGAACCCTTTTAAAACCGAAAATGTTTTACGTCATTCATTTGGAAATGTTTTTTTTAACTACAAAATTAAGTTTCACCCCTGCACCGGAATTTAATTCATAAATATTGCGTGTTTTATATTCGGTATGTCAGTTTATGGAATTTTATAACAATGGTTTTATTGTTGAAACAATGCATTCGGTTCCATTTTATTTTACACTTCTAAAAATTTACACAGTCGAACACTTTTAAAACCGAAAACGTTTTACGTCGTTCACTTGGAATGACTTGTATTTACATTTCTAAAAATTCACAGAGTCGAACCCTTTTAAAACCGAAAAATTTTTACGACATTCATTTGGAAAAGTGATTTTTAATTAGGAAATTAATTTTCAGCCGTGCACCGGAATTTAATTCATAAATATTGCGTCTTTTATATTAGGTATCTCAGTTAAATCAATTCTATAACAATGGTTTCATTGTTGAAACAATGTATTCGATATACTTTATTTTACATTTCTATAAATTCACACAGTCGAACCCTTTTAAAACAAAAAAATTTTTACGTCATAATTTTGGAAATATGATTTTTTATTAGGAAATTAATTTTCAGCCGTGCACCGGAATTTAATTAATAAATATTGCGTGTTTTAGATTATGTATCTCAGTTTAAAGGATTTTCTAACAATGGTTTGATTTTTAAACAATTTATTCGGTTTCACTTTATTTTATACTTCTAAAAATTCTCACAGTCGAAACCTTTTAAAACTAAACAAATTTTACGTCATTCATTTGGAAATGTACTTTTTTATTAGGAAATTAATTTTCAGCCGTGCACCGGAATTTAATACATAAATTTTGCGTGTTTTATATTCGGTATCACAGTTTAGTGAATTTTATAACAATGGTTTCATTGTTGAAACAATGTATTCGGTTACACTTTATCTTACATTACTAAAACTTCACACAGTCGAACCCTTTTAAAACCGAAAATGTTTTACGTCATTCATTTGGAAATGTTTTTTTTAACTACAAAATTAAGTTTCACCCCTGCACCAGAATTTAATTCATAAATATTGCGTGTTTTATATTCGGTATGTCAGTTTATGGAATTTTATAACAATGGTTTTATTGTTGAAACAATGCATTCGGTTCCATTTTATTTTACACTTCTAAAAATTTACACAGTCGAACACTTTTAAAACCGAAAACATTTTACGTCATTCACTTGGAATGACTTGTATTTACATTTCTAAAAATTCACAGAGTCGAACCCTTTTAAAACCGAAAAATTTTTACGACATTCATTTGGAAAAGTGATTTTTAATTAGGAAATTAATTTTCAGCCGTGCACCGGAATTTAATTCATAAATATTGCGTCTTTTATATTAGGTATCTCAGTTTACTGGATTTTATAACAATGTTTTCAGTGTTGAAACAATGTATTAGTTTTCAATTTAATTTACATTTCTAAAAATTCACACAGACGAACCCGTTTAAAACCGAAAGTTTTTTAAGTCATGCACTTGGTTGGTTGGTTGATTTTTGATGGCGAATTATCTATACTAGGGATATATGTCCGAGGTGGGAGTGCCCTTCGTGGGGGTCTTTCTGAGGCAAACTAACCTGTATTTACGCACGGAAATCCATGTTTCCAAGAAAATCACGAAACCTTCGAAGGATTGGGATCGAACCCAGCACATCCCGTCTACCAGCTTCGAGAGCAGAACATCTCAGCCACTGGTGGGGCCCGTCATTTATATGGAAATGGGATTTTTTATTAGGAAATTAATTTTCAGCCGTGCACCGGAATTTAATTTATAAATATTGCTTGTTTTATATTCGGTATCAAAGTTTAACAGATTTTCTAACAATGGTTTGATTGTTGAAACAATATAATCGGTTTCACTCTATTTTAAATTTCTAAAAATTTACACAGGCGAACCCTTTTAAAACCGAAAAATTTTTACGTCATTCATTTGGAAATGTACTTTTTTATTAGGAAATTAATTTTCAGCCATGCACTGGAATTTAATACATAAATATTGCGTGTTTTATATTCGGTATCTCAGTTAAGTCAATTTTATAACAATGGTTTCATTGTTGAAACAATGTATTCGATATACTTTATTTTACATTTCTATAAATTCACGCAGTCGAACCCTTTTAAAACCGAAAACTTTTTACGTCATAATTTTGGAAATGTGATTTTTTATTAGAGGAAATTAATTTTCAGCGGCGCACCGGAATTTGATTCATAAATATTGCGTGTTTTAGATTATGTATCTCAGTTTAAGAGATTTTCTAAGAATGGTTTGATTGTTGAACCAATATAATCGGTTTCACTCTATTTTAAATTTCTAAAAATTCACACTATCGAACCCTTTTAAAACAGAAAATTTTTACGTTACTTATTTGGAAATGTGCTTTTTTATTATTAAATTAATTTTCAACCGTGCACCGAAATTTAATTCATAAATATTGCGTGTTTTATATTCGGCATCTCAGTTTAAGGGATTTTCTAACAATGGTTTTATTGTTGAAAGAATGTATTCGGTTACACTTTATTTTATATTTCTAAAAATTCACAAAGCCGAACCTTTTAAAAACCGAAAAATGTTTACGTCGTTTTTTTACAAATGTGTTTTTTTATTAGAAAATTAATTTTCAGCCGTGAACCGGAATTTATTTCATAAATATTACGTGTTTTATATTCGATATCTCAGTTTAAGGGATTTTCTAAGAATGGCTTGATTGTTGAAACAATTTATTCCGTTTCACTTTATTTAACATTTCTAAAAATTCACACAGTCGAACCCTTTTAAAACCGAAAAAATTTTACGTTATTCATTTGCAAATGTGCTTTTTTATTAGAAAATTAATTTTCAGCAATCCACCGGGATTTAATTCATAATTATAGCGTGTTTTAGATTATGTATCTCAGTTTAAGGGATTTTCTAACAATGGTTTGATTGTTGAAACAATTTATGCGGTTTCACTTTATTTTACACTTCTAAAAATTCACACAGTCGAAACCTTTTAAAACGAAACAAATTTCACGTAATTTATTTGGAAATGTGCTTTTTTTATTAGGAAATTAATTTTCAGCCGTGCACCGGATTTTAACTCATAAATATTGCGTGTATGATATTCGGTATCTCAGTTTACTGAATTTTATAACAATGGTTTCATTGTTGAAGCAATGTATTCTGTTTCACTTTTTTTTACACTTCTTTAAATTTACACAGTCGAACTCTTTTAAAACCGAAAAATGTTTACGTCATTCATTTGGAAATGTACTTTTTTATTAGGAAATTAATTTTCAGCCATGCACTGGAATTTAATACATACATACTGCGTGTTTTATATTCGGTATCTCAGTTAAGTCAATTTTATAACAATGGTTTCATTGTTGAAACAATGTATTCGATATACTTTATTTTAAATTTCTATATATTCAGACAGTCGAACCATTTTAAAACCGAAAATTTTTACGTCATTCTTTTGGAAATGTGCTTTTTTATTAGGAAATTAATTTTGAGCAGCGCACCGGAATTTAATTAATAAATATTACATGTTTTATATTCGGTATCTCAGTTTAAGGGATTTTCTAACAATGGTTTGATTGTAGAAAAAATGTATTCGGTTACACTTTATTTTTCATTTCTAAAATTTCACACAGCCGAACCTTTTTAAAACCGAAAAATTTTTACGCCATTCTTTTGCAAATGTGCTTTTTTATTGGAATATTAATTTTCAGCTGTGCACCGGAGTTTAATTCATAAATATTGCGTGTTTTAGATTATGTATCTCAGTTTACTGAATTTTATAACAATGGTTTAATTATTGAAACAATGTATTCGGTTACACTTTATTTTACACTTCTAAAAATTTACACAGTCGAACCCTTTTAAAAACGAAAAAATTTTACGTCATTCATTTGGAAATGTACTTTTTTATTAGGAAATTAATTTTCAGCCATTCACTGGAATTTAATACATACATACTGCGTGTTTTATATTCGATATCTTAGTTTAGTGAATTTTATAACAATGGTTTCATTGTTGAAACAATGTATTCGATATACATTATTTCACATTTCTAAAAATTTACACAGCCCAACCCTTTTAGAACGGAAAAAATTTTACGTCATTCTTTTGGAAAAGTGCGTTTTTATTAGGAAATTAATTTTCAGCCGTGCACCGGAATTTAATTAATAAATATTGCGTGTTTTAGATTATGTATCTCAGTTTAAGTGATTTTCTAACAATGGCTTGATTGTTGAAACAAATTATTCCGTTTCACTTTATTTAACATTTCTAAAAATTCACACAGTCGAACCCTTTTAAAACCGAAAAAAGTTTACGTTATTCATTTGCAAATGTGCTTTTTTATTAGAAAATTAATTTTCAGCCATGCACCGGAATTTAATTCATAATTATAGCGTGTTTTAGATTATGTATCTCAGTTTAAGGGATTTTCTAACAATGGTTTGATTGTTGAAACAATTTATGCGGTTTCACTTTATTTTACACTTCTAAAAATTCACACAGTCGAAACCTTTTAAAACGAAACAAATTTTACGTAATTTATTTGGAAATGTGCTTTTTTATTAGGAAATTAATTTTCAGCCGTGCACCGGAATTTAATTCATAAATATTGCGTGCATGATATTCGGTATCTCAGTTTACTGAATTTTATAACAATGGTTTCATTGTTGAAGCAATGTATTCTGTTTCACTTTTTTTTACACTTCTAAAAATTTACACAGTCGAACTCTTTTAAAACCGAAAAATGTTTACGTCATTCATTTGGAAATGTACTTTTTTATTAGGAAATTAATTTTCAGCCATGCACTGGAATTTAATACATACATACTGCGTGTTTTATATTCGGTATCTCAGTTAAATCAATTTTATAACAATGGTTTCATTGTTGAAACAATGTGTTCGATATACTTTATTTTACATTTCTTCAAATTCACACAGTCGAACCCTTTTAAAACCGAAAAATTTTTACGTCATAATTTTGGAAATGTGATTTTTTATTAGGAAATTAATTTTCAGCCGTGCACCGGAATTTAATACATAAATTTTGCGTGTTTTATATTCGGTATCTCAGTTTAGTGAATTTTATAACAATGGTTTCATTGTTGAAACAATGTATTCGATATACTTTATTTCACATTTCTAAAAATTTACACAGTCCAACCCTTTTAGAACGGAGAAAATTTTACGTCATTCTTTTGGAAAAGTGCGTTTTTATTAGGAAATTAATTTTCATCCGTGCACCGGAATTTAATTAATAAATATTGCGTGTTTTAGATTATGTATCTCAGTTTAAAGGATTTTCTAACAATGGTTTGATTGTTGAACAATTTATTCGGTTTCACTTTATTTTATATTTCTAAAAATTCACACAGCCGAAACCTTTTAAAACCGAACAAATTTTACGTCATTCATTTGGAAATGTACTTTTTTAGTAGGAAATTAATTTCCAGCCAAGCACCGGAATTTAATACATAAATATTGCGTGTTTTATATTCGGTATCTGAGTTAAGTCAATTTTATAATAATGGCTTCATTGTTGAAACAATGTATTCGATATACTTTATTTTACATTTCTATAAATTCACACAGTCGAGCCCTTTTAAAACCGAAAAATGTTTACGTCACTCTTTTGGAAATGTGCTTTTTTATTAGGAAATTAATTTTCAGCCGTGCACCGGATTTTGATTCATAAATATTGCATGTTTTAGATTATGTATCTCTGTTTAAGGGATTTTCTAACAATGGCTTGATTGTTGAAACAATTTATTCCGTTTCACTTTATTTTACATTTCTAAAAATTCACACAGTCGAACCCTTTTAAAACCGAAAATGTTTTACGTCTTTCATTTGGAAATGTGTTTTTTAATTACGAAATTAAGTTTCACCCCTGCACCGGAATTTAATTCATAAATATTGCGTGTTTTATATTCGGTATGTCAGTTTATGGAATTTTATAACAATGGTTTTATTGTTGAAACAATGCATTCGGTTTCATTTTATTTTACACTTCTAAAAATTTACACAGTCGAACACTTTTAAAACCGAAAAAAATTTTACGTCATTCACTTGGAAATGTGCTTTTTTATTAGGAAATTAATTTTCCGTGCACTGGAATTTAATTCATAAATATTGCGTTCTTTATATTCGGTGTCTCAGTTTACTGAATTTTATAACAATGTTTTCATTGTTGAAACAATGTATTTGGTTTCACTTTAATTTACATTTCTAAAAATTCACACAGACGAACCCGTTTAAAACCGAAAAATTTTTACGTCATTCACTTGGTTCGTTGGTTGATTTTTGACGGCCTATCTATGGATTATCTACACTAGGGATATCGGCCCGAAGGGGGAGTGCCCTTTGTGGGTGTCTTCATAAATTCATAATATATAATAAATTCATAAATGTTTTTATTAGGAAATTAATTTTCAGCTGTGCACCGGAAACTAATACATAAATTTTGCGTGTTTTATATTCGGTATCTCAGTTTAAGTGATATTCTAAAAATTGTTTGATTGTTAAAACAATGTATTCGGTTTCACTTTAATTTACATTTCTAAAAATTCACACAGACGAACCCGTTTAAAACCGAAATTTTTTTAAGTCATGCACTTGGTTGGTTGGTTGATTTTTGATGGCGAATTATCTATACTAGGGATATATGTCCGAGGTGGGAGTGCCCTTCGTGGGGGTCTTTCTAAGGCAAACTAACCTGTATTTACGCATGGAAATCCATGTTTCCAAGAAAATCACGAAACCTCCGAAGGATTAGACCGACGGGAGCGATTAGTATCGAACCCAGCACATCCCGTCTACCAGCTTCGAGAGCAGAACATCGCAGCCACTGGTGGGGCCCGTCATTTACATGGAAATGGGATTTTTTATTAGGAAATTAATTTTCAGCCGTGCACCGGAATTTAATTTATAAATATTGCTTGTTTTATATTCGGTATCAAAGTTTAACAGATTTTCTAACAATGGTTTGATTGTTGAAACAATATAATCGGTTTCACTCTATTTTAAATTTCTAAAAATTTACACAGGCGAACCCTTTTAAAACCGAAAAATTTTTACGACATTCATTTGGAAATGTGATTTTTTATTAGGAATTTAATTATCAGCCGTTCACCGGAATTTAATACAGAAATTTAGGGAGTTTTATATTCGGTATCTCAGTTTAGTGAATTTTATAACAATGGTTTCATTGTTGAAGCAATGTATTCTGTTTCACTTTTTTTTACACTTCTAAAAATTTACACAGTCGAACTCTTTTAAAACCGAAAAATGTTTACGTCATTCATTTGGAAATGTACTTTTTTATTAGGAAATTAATATTCAGCCGTGCGCTGGAATTTAATACATACATACTGCGTGTTTTATATTCGGTATCTCAGTTAAGTCAATTTTATAACAATGGTTTCATTGTTGAAACAATGTATTCGATATACTTTATTTTAAATTTCTATATATTCAGACAGTCGAACCATTTTAAAACCGAAAAATTTTTACGTCATTCTTTTGGAAATGTGCTTTTTTATTAGGAAATTAATTTTCAGCAGCGCACCGGAATTTAATTAATAAATATTACATGTTTTATATTCGGTATCTCAGTTTAAGGGATTTTCTAACAATGGTTTGATTGTAGAAACAATGTATTCGGTTACACTTTATTTTACACTTCTAAAAATTTACACAGTCGAACCCTTTTAAAACCGAAAAATTTTTACGTTATTCATTTGGAAATGTGCTTTTTTATTAGGAAATTAATTTTCAACCGTGCACCGAAATTTAATTCATAAATATTGCGTGTATTATATTCGGTATCTCAGTTTACTGAATTTTATAACAATGGTTTCATTATTGAAGCAATTTATTCGGTTTCACTTTATTTTACACTTCAAAAAATTTACACAGTCGAACCCTTTTAAAAACGAAAAAATATTACGTCATTCATTTGAAAATGTACTTTTTTATTAGGAAATTAATTTTCAGCCATTCACTGGAATTTAATACATACATACTGCGTGTTTTATATTCGATATCTCAGTTTAGTGGATTTTATAACAATGGTTTCATTGTTGAAACAATGTATTCGATATACATTATTTCACATTTCTAAAAATTCACACAGTCGAACCCTGTTAAAACCAAAAAATTTTTACGTCATACATTTAGAAATGTGCTTTTTTATTAGGAAATTAATTTTCAGCCGTGCACAGGATTTTAATTCATAAATATTGCGAGTTTTATATTCGGTATCTCAGTTTACTGAATTTTACAACAATGGTTTCCTTGTTGAAACAATGAATTCGGTTTCAGTTTATTGTACATTTCTAAAAGTTCACACAGTCGAACCCTTTTAAAACCGAAAAAGTTTTATGTTATTCATTTGGAAATGTGGTTTTTATCAGGAAATTAATTTTTAGACGTGCACCGGAATTTAATTCAAAAATATTGCTTGTTTTATATTCGGTAACTCAGTTTATGGGATTTTCTAACAATGGTTTGATTGTTGAAATAATCTATTCGTTTACACTTTATTTTTAATTTCTTAAAATTCACACAGTCGAACCCTTTTAAAACCGAAAAATTTTTACGACATTCATTTGGAAATGTGCTTTTTTATTAGGAAATGAATTTTCAGCCGTGTACCGGAATTTAATTCATAAATATTGCGTGTTTTAGATTATGTATCTCAGTTTACTGAATTTTATAACAATGGTTTTATTGTTGAAACAATGTATTCGGTTTCACTTTATTTTACATTTCTAAAAATTCACACAATCGAAACCTTTTAAAACCAAACAAATTTTACGTCATTCATTTGGAAATGTACTTTTTTATTAGGAATTTAATTATCAGCCGTGCATTGGAATTTATTACATAAATATTGCGTGTTTTATATTCGATATCTCAGTTTAGTGAATTTTTTAACAATGGTTTCATTGTTTTTATTTTACATTTCTGTAAATTCGCACAGTCGAATCCTTTTAAAACCGAAAAATGTTTACGTCATTCTTTTGGAAATGTGCTTTTTTATTAGGAAATTAATTTTCAGCCGTGCACCGGAATTTAATTCATAAATATTGCGTGTTTTAGATTATGTATCTTAGTTTAAGGGATTTTCTAACAATGGTTTGATTGTAGAAACAATGTATTCGTTTACACTTTATTTTTCATTTCTAAAAATTCACACAGCCGAACCTTTTTAAAACCGAAAAATTTTTACATCATTCTTTTGGAAATGTGCTTTTTTATTAGGAAATTAATTTTCAGCCGTGCACCGGAATTTAATTCATAAATATTGCGTGTTTTAGATTATGTATCTTAGTTTAAGGGATTTTCTAACAATGGTTTATTGTTGAAAGAATGTATTCGGTTAAACTTTATTTTACATTTCTAAAAATTCACAAACCCGAACCTTTTTAAAACCGAAAAATTTTTACGTCGTTCTTTTGCAAATGTGCTTTTTTATTAGGAAATTAATTTTCAGCCGTGCACCCGAATTTAATACATAAATTTTGCGTGTTTTATATTCGGTATCTCAGTTAAGTCAATTTTATAACAATGGTTTCATTGTTGAAACAATGTATTCGATATACATTATTTCACATTTCTAAAAATTTACACAGCCCAACCCTTTTAGAACGGAAAAAATTTTACGTCATTCTTTTGGAAAAGTGCGTTTTTATTAGGAAATTAATTTTCAGCCGTGCACCGGAATTTAATTAATAAATATTGCGTGTTTTAGATTATCTATCTCAGTTTAAGGCGACCGTGGACGTTCAAAATCGCAAAAAACATTAAAAAAATCAATTTTTTGTTTTTTGGAAAAAAAAATTTCTGGCAATCTTCTACTTTCAAATATAATAAAAATTATTCAAATCCGATAATTTTTTGCAGAGATACAGCTGTTTTTCTAACGTAAACAATCGTTAATCTACACTTAAATTAAAACTTTAAATTTAGATGATTTAAAATGAGAATTTTCGCCGACTGAGTAAGTTCAAAATGCTCCATGCGTCTTAATTTTATACCAATTTTCATAATACTTGGTAATATTGTTGTTGATATACTTTATTACAAAACTTGCTATTAAAAGGTGTACATTATTTCATATAAAGGTCAAAAAGTAATATTTTATTATTGAATTTTATCCAAAATGATCAATATTATAGGTTTTTAATTTTTTTTCTGCCAAGGAATTTAGTATAATTTTAAAATGTATAGCAACTTTTGATATAATATCATAAAGCTATCCTAAAAAAAAATTTTCTGAAACAAAATTTAATGCGCATGGAGCATTTTTAATTTGTATCACTAATTACCATATTATTAATTAATTACTCATTTGCATATTAATTTTTTTTAATGAAATTAAGAAATTTTCTTAATTATTGCACAAATTATGCGTGTATTAAATTTCAAAACAATTGAGCAAAAACTGTAGAAAATGTTTTTGAACGTCCACTGTCGCCTTAAGGGATTTTCTAACAATGGTTTGATTGTTGAAACAATTTATACGGTTTCACTTTATTTTACACTTCTAAAAATTCACACAGTCGAAACCTTTTAAAACAAAACAAATTTTACGTAATTTATTTGGAAATGAGCTTTTTTATTAGGAAATTAATTTTCAACCGTGCACCGAAAATTAATTCATAAATATTGCGTGTATTATATTCGGTATCTCAGTTTAATGAATTTTATAACAATGGTTTCATTATTGAAGCAATGTATTCGGTTTCACTTTATTTTACACTTCAAAAAATTTACACAGTCGAACCCTTTTAAAAACGAAAAATTTTTACGACATTCGTTTGGAAATGTGATTTTTTATTAGGAAATTAATTTTCAGCCGTGCACCGGAATTTAATACATACATACTGCGTGTTTTATATTCGGTATCTCAGTTTACTGAATTTTACAACAATGGTTTCCTTGTTGAAACAATGAATTCGGTTTCAGTTTATTGTACATTTCTAAAAGTTCACACAGTCGAACCCTTTTAAAACCGAAAAAGTTTTATGTTATTCATTTGGAAATGTGGTTTTTATCAGGAAATTAATTTTTAGACGTGCACCGGAATTTAATTCAAAAATATTGCTTGTTTTATATTCGGTAACTCAGTTTATGGGATTTTCTAACAATGGTTTGATTGTTGAAATAATCTATTCGTTTACACTTTATTTTAAATTTCTTAAAATTCACACAGTCGAACCCTTTTAAAACCGAAAAATTTTTACGACATTCATTTGGAAATGTGCTTTTTTATTAGAAAATGAATTTTCAGCCGTGTACCGGAATTTAATTCATAAATATTGCGTGTTTTAGATTATGTATCTCAGTTTACTGAATTTTATAACAATGGTTTTATTGTTGAAACAATGTATTCGGTTTCACTTTATTTTACATTTCTAAAAATTTACAAAGTCGAACCTTTTTAAAACTGAAAAATTTTTACGTCGTTCTTTTGCAAATGTGCTTTTTTATTAGAAAATTAATTTTCAGCCGTGCACCGGAATTTAATTCTTAAATATTGCGTGTTTTAGATTATGTATCTCAGTTTAAGGGATTTTCTAACAATGGTTTGATTGTTGAAACAGTTTATTCGGTTTCACTTTATTTTATATTTCTAAAAATTCACACAATCGAAACCTTTTAAAACCAAACAAATTTTACGTCATTCATTTGGAAATGTACTTTTTTATTAGGAATTTAATTATCAGCCGTGCATTGGAATTTATTACATAAATATTGCGTGTTTTATATTCGATATCTCAGTTTAGTGAATTTTTTAACAATGGTTTCATTGTTTTTATTTTACATTTCTGTAAATTCGCACAGTCGAATCCTTTTAAAACCGAAAAATTTTTACGTCATTCTTTTGGAAATGTGCTTTTTTATTAGGAAATTAATTTTCAGCCGTGCACCGGAATTTAATTCATAAATATTGCGTGTTTTAGATTATGTATCTTAGTTTAAGGGATTTTCTAACAATGGTTTGATTGTAGAAACAATGTATTCGTTTACACTTTATTTTTCATTTCTAAAAATTCACACAGCCGAACCTTTTTAAAACCGAAAAATTTTTACGTCATTCTTTTGGAAATGTGCTTTTTTATTAGGAAATTAATTTTCAGCCGTGCACCGGAATTTAATTCATAAATATTGCGTGTTTTAGATTATGTATCTTAGTTTAAGGGATTTTCTAACAATGGTTTATTGTTGAACGAATGTATTCGGTTAAACTTTATTTTACATTTCTAAAAATTCACAAACCCGAACCTTTTTAAAACCGAAAAATTTTTACGTCGTTCTTTTGCAAATGTGCTTTTTTATTAGGAAATTAATTTTCAGCCGTGCACCCGAATTTAATACATAAATTTTGCGTGTTTTATATTCGGTATCTCAGTTAAGTCAATTTTATAACAATGGTTTCATTGTTGAAACAATGTATTCGATATACATTATTTCACATTTCTAAAAATTTACACAGCCCAACCCTTTTAGAACGGAAAAAATTTTACGTCATTCTTTTGGAAAAGTGCGTTTTTATTAGGAAATTAATTTTCAGCCGTGCACCGGAATTTAATTAATAAATATTGCGTGTTTTAGATTATCTATCTCAGTTTAAGGCGACCGTGGACGTTCAAAATCGCAAAAAACATTAAAAAAATCAATTTTTTGTTTTTTGGAAAAAAAAATTTCTGGCAATCTTCTACTTTCAAATATAATAAAAATTATTCAAATCCGATAATTTTTTGCAGAGATACAGCTGTTTTTCTAACGTAAACAATCGTTAATCTACACTTAAATTAAAACTTTAAATTTAGATGATTTAAAATGAGAATTTTCGCCGACTGAGTAAGTTCAAAATGCTCCATGCGTCTTAATTTTATACCAATTTTCATAATACTTGGTAATATTGTTGTTGATATACTTTATTACAAAACTTGCTATTAAAATGTGTACATTATTTCATATAAAGGTCAAAAAGTAATATTTTATTATTGAATTTTATCCAAAATGATCAATATTATAGGTTTTTAATTTTTTTTCTGCCAAGGAATTTAGTATAATTTTAAAATGTATAGCAACTTTTGATATAATATCATAAAGCTATCCTAAAAAAAAAGTTTCTGAAACAAAATTTAATGCGCATGGAGCATTTTTAATTTGTATCACTAATTACCATATTATTAATTAATTACTCATTTGCATATTAATTTTTTTTAATGAAATTAAGAAATTTTCTTAATTATTGCACAAATTATGCGTGTATTAAATTTCAAAACAATTGAGCAAAAACTGTAGAAAATGTTTTTGAACGTCCACTGTCGCCTTAAGGGATTTTCTAACAATGGTTTGATTGTTGAAACAATTTATACGGTTTCACTTTATTTTACACTTCTAAAAATTCACACAGTCGAAACCTTTTAAAACAAAACAAATTTTACGTAATTTATTTGGAAATGAGCTTTTTTATTAGGAAATTAATTTTCAACCGTGCACCGAAAATTAATTCATAAATATTGCGTGTATTATATTCGGTATCTCAGTTTAATGAATTTTATAACAATGGTTTCATTATTGAAGCAATGTATTCGGTTTCACTTTATTTTACACTTCAAAAAATTTACACAGTCGAACCCTTTTAAAAACGAAAAATTTTTACGACATTCGTTTGGAAATGTGATTTTTTATTAGGAAATTAATTTTCAGCCGTGCACCGGAATTTAATACATAAATTGTGCGTGTTTTATATTCGAAATCTCAGTTTAGTGAATTTTATAACAATGGTTTCATTGTTGAAACAATGTATTCCATATACTTTATTTTACATTTCTATAAATTCACAAAGCCGAACCTTTTTAAAACCAAAAAATGTTTACGTCATTCTTTTGGAAATGTGCTTTTTTATTAGGAAATTAGTTTTCAGCCGTGCACCGGAATTTAATTGATAAATATTGCGTGTTTTATATTCGGCATCTCAGTTTAAGGGATTTTCTAACAATGGTTTGATTGTTGATAGAATGTATTCGGTTACACTTTATTTTACATTTCTAAAAATTCACAAAGCCGAACCTTTTTAAAACCGAAAAATTTTTACGTCGTTCCTTTGCAAATGTGCTTTTTTATTAGAAAATTAATTTTCAGCCGTGAACTGGAATTTATTTCATAAATATTACGTGTTTTATATTCGGTATCTCAGTTTAAGGGATTTTCTAACAATGAATTGATTGTTGAAACAATGGTTCCGGTTACACTTTATTTTATATTTCTAAAAATTCACACAGCCGAAACCTTTTAAAACCAAAAAATGTTTACGTCATTCATTTGGAAATGTACTTTTTTAGTAGGAAATTAATTTCCAGCCATGCATTGGAATTTAATACATAAATATTGCGTGTTTTATATTCGGTATCTCAGTTAAGTCAATTTTATAACAATGGTTTCATTGTTGAAACAATGTATTCGATATACTTAATTTTACATTTCTATAAATTCACACAGTCGAACCCTTTTAAAACCGAAAAATTTTTACGTCATTCTTTTGGAAATGTGCTTTTTATTAGGAAATTAATTTTCAGCCGTGCATCGAAATTTGATTCATAAATATTGCGTGTTTTAGATTATGTATCTCAGTTTAAGGGATTTTCTAACAATGGCTTGATTGTTGAAACAATTTATTCCGTTTCACTTTATTTTAAATTTCTAAAAATTCACACAGTCGAATCCTTTTAAAACCGAAAAATTTTTACGTCATTTATTTGCAAATGTGTTTTTTTATTAGAAAATTAATTTTCAGCCCTGCACCGGAATTTAATTCATAAATATTGCGTGTTTTATATTCGGTATCTCAGTTTACTGAATTTTATAATAATGGTTTTAGTGTTGAAACAATGTATTCGGTTTGACTTTAATTTACATTTCAAAAAATTTACACAGTCGAACCCTTTTAAAACCGAAAAATGTTTACGTCATTCATTTGGAAATGTGATTTTTTATTAGGAAATTAATTTTCTGACCTGCACCGGAATTTAATTCAAAAATATTTCTTGTTTTATATTCGTTATCTCAGTTTAAGGGATTTTCTAACAATGGTTTGATTGTTGAAACAATGTATTCGGTTACACTTTATCTTACATTACTAAAAATTCACACATTCGAACCCTTTTAAAACCGAAAATGTTTTACGTCATTCATTTGGAAATGTTTTTTTTAATTACGAAATTAAATTTCACCCCTGCACCGGAATTCAATTCATAAATATTGCGTGTTATATATTAGGTATGTGAGTTTATGGAATTTTATAACAATGGTTTTATTGTTGAAACAATGTATTCGGTTTCATTTTATTTTACACTTCTAAAATTTTACACAGTAGAACTCTTTTAAAACCGAAAAATTTTTACGTCATTCACTTGGAAATGTGCTTTTTTATTAGGAAATTAATTTTCTGACGTGCACCGGAATTTAATTCATAAATATTGCGTGTTTTATATTGTGTATCTCAGTTTACTGAACTTTATAACAATGGTTTTATTGTTGAAACAATGTATTCGGTTTCACTTTATTTTACATTTCTAAAAATTTACAAAGTCGAACCATTTTAAAACTGAAAAATGTTTACGTCGTTCTTTTGCAAATGTGCTTTTTTATTAGAAAATTAATTTTCAGCCGTGCTCCGGAATTTAATTCATAAATATTGCGTGTTTTAGATTATGTATCTCAGTTAAAGGGATTTTCTAACAATGGTTTGATTGTTGAAACAATTTATTCGGTTTCACTTTATTTTATATTTCTAAAAATTCACACAGTCGAAACCTTTTAAAACCAAACAAATTTTACGTCATTCATTTCGAAATGTACTTTTTTATTAGGAATTTAATTATCAGCCGTGCTTTGGAATTTATTACATAAATATTGCGTTTTTTATATTCAGTATCTCAGTTTAGTGAATTTTTTAACAATGGTTTCATTGTTTTTATTTTACATTTCTGTAAATTCGCACAGTCGAATCCTTTTAAAACCGAAAAAGTTTTACGTCATTCTTTTGGAAATGTGCTTTTTTATTAGGAAATTAATTTTCAGCCGTGTACCGGAATTTAATTCATAAATATTGCATGTTTTAGATTATTTATCTCAGTTTTAGGGATTTTCTAACAATGGTTTGATTGTTGAAACATTGTATTCGGTTTCGCTTTATTTTACATTTCTTAAAATTCAGACTGTCGATTCCTTTTAAAACCGAAAAAATTTTACGTCATTCATATGGAAATGTGCTTTTCTAATAGAAAATGAGTTTTCAGCCGTGCACCGGAATTTAATTCATAAATATTGCATGTTTTATTTTCGGTATCTCATTTTAAGGGATTTTTAACAATGGTTTGATTGTTTAAACAATATATTGGGTTTTACTTTATTTTACATTTCTAAAAATTCACACAGTCGAACCCTTTTAACACAGGAAAAAGTTTTACGTCATACATTTGGAAATGTGCTTTTTTATTAGGAAATGAACTTTCAGCCATGCAACGGAATTTAATTCATAAATATTGCGTGTTTTATATTCGGTAACTTAGTTTACTGAATTTTATAACAATCGTTTCATGGTTGAAACATTGCACTCGGTTTCACTTTAATGTACATTTCTAAAAATTCATACAGTCGAACCCTTTTAAAAACGACAAATTTTTACGTCATTCATTTGAAAGAGGGATATTTTATTAATTTTCAGCCGTGCTCCGGAATTTATTTCATAAATATGGCGTGTTTTATATTCGGTATCTTAGTTTACTGAATTTTATAACAATGGTTTCATTGTTTAAAGAATGTATTCAATTTCACTTTATTTTATATTTCTGAAAATTCACACAGACGAACCCTTTTATAACAGAAAAAGTTTTACGTCATTCATTTGGAAATGTGCATTTTTATTAGGAAATTAATTTTCAGGCCCGATAATCGGCCGTCAAAAATCAACCAACCACGTAAATGACGTAAAAATTTTTCGGTTTTAAAAGGGTTCGACTGTGTGAATTTTTAGAAATGTAAAATAAAGTGAAACCGAATACATTGTTTCAACAATCAAGCCATTGTTGGAATATCCCTTAAACTGAGATACCGAATATAAAGCACGTAATATTTATGAATTGATTTCTTTTGCACGGCTGAAAATTAATTTCCTAATAAAAAAGCACATTTCCAAAAGACTGACGTAATAATTTTTCGGTTTTAAAAGGGTTCGACTGTGTGAATTAATAGAAATGTAAAATAAAGTGAAACCGAATATATTGTTTCAACAATAAAACCATTAATATAAAATTCAATAAACTGAGATACCAAATATAAAACACGAAATATTTATGAATTAAATTCCGGTGTATGGCTGAAAATTAATTTCCAAATAAAATATTACATTTCCAACTGAATGACGAGCCCCAACAGTGGCTGAGAGGTTCTGCTCTCGAAGCTGGTAGACGGGATGTGCTGGGTTCTATCCCAATCGCGCCCGTCGGCCTAATCGTCCGGAGTTTTCGTGGTTTTTTCGAGCCATGGTTTTCTATGCGTAAATAAGGATTAGGTTCCCCTAGAGAGACCCCCAAGAAGGGCACTCCCCCCTCAGGCCATTATCACTAGTGTAGATAATCGGCCGTAAAAAATCAACCAACCAACCAACCAAGTGAATGACGTAAACATTTTTCGGTTTTAAAAGGGTTCGACTCTGTGAATTTTTAAAAATTAAATTAAAGTGAAATTGAATACATTGTTTCAACAATGAAACCATTGTTATAAAATTCAGTAAACTGAGATAAGGAATATAAAACACGCAATATTTATGAATTAAATTCCGGTGCAAGGCCTAAAATTAATTTCCTAATAAAAATGCACATTTCCTAATAAATTACGTAAAAATTTTCTGTTTTAAAAGGGTTTGACAGAGTGAATTTTTAGAAATTTAACATAAAGTGAAACCGATTATATTATTTCCACAATGAAACCATTGTTAGAAAATCTCTTAAACTTCGATACCGAATATAAAACAAGCAATATTTATGAATTAAATTCCGGTGCACGGCTGAAAATTAATTTCCTAATTAAACATCACATTTCCAAATGAATGTCGTAAAAATTTTTTGGTTTTAACAGGGTTCGACTGTGTGAATTTTAAGAAATGTAAAATAAAGTGAAATCGAATACAATGTTTCAACAATCAAACCATTGTTAGAAAATCCCTTAAACTGAGATACATAATCTAAAACACGCAATATTTATGAATTATATTCCGGTACACGGCTGAAAATTCATTTCCTAATAAAAAAAGCACATTTCCAAATGAATGACGTAAAAAATTTTCGGTTTTAAAAGGATTCGACTGTGCGAATTTACAGAAATGTAAAATAAAGTGTAAACGAATACAGTATTTCAAGAATCAAACCATTGTTAGAAAATCCCATAAACTCAGTTACCGAATATAAAACAAGCAATATTTTTGAATTAAATTCCGGTGCACGTCTAAAAATTAATTTCCTGATAAAAAACCACATTTCCAAATGAATAACGTAAAACTTTTTCGGTTTTAAAAGGGTTCGACTGTGTGAATTTTTAGAAATGTACAATAAAGTGAAACCGAATACATTGTTTCAACAATCAAACCATTGTTAGAAAATCACTTAAACTTAGATACCTAAGATAAAACAAGCAATATTATGAATTAAATTCCGATGCACGGCGGAAAATTCATTTTCTATTAAAAAAGCACATTTCCAAATGAATGACGTAAACTTTTTTCGGTTTTAAAAGGGTTCGACTGTGCGAATTTACAGAAATGTATTTGAAACGGAAACGGAATGAATTGAAACGGAATAAATTGTTTCAACAATCAAGCCATTGTTAGAAAATCCCTTAAACTGAGATAAATAATGTAAAACACGCAATATTTATGAATCAAATTCCGGTGCACGGCTGAAAATTAATTTCCTAATAAAAAAGCACATTTCCAAAAGAATGACGTAAAAATGTTTCGGTTTTAAAAGGGTTCGACTGTGTGAATTTATAGAAATGTAAATTAAAGAATATCGAATACATTGTTCCAACAATGAAACCATTGTTTCACACTTTTGGAAATTTCTTTTGGAAATGTGCTTTTTTATTAGGAAATTAATTTTCAGCCGTGTACCGGAATTTAATTCATAAATATTGCATGTTTTAGATTATTTATCTCAGTTTTAGGGATTTTCTAACAATGGTTTGATTGTTGAAACATTGTATTCGGTTTCGCTTTATTTTACATTTCTTAAAATTCAGACTGTCGATTCCTTTTAAAACCGAAAAATTTTACGTCATTCATATGGAAATGTGCTTTTTTAATAGAAAATGAGTTTTCAGCCGTGCACCGGAATTTAATTCATAAATATTGCATGTTTTATTTTCGGTATCTCATTTTAAGGGATTTTTAACAATGGTTTGATTGTTTAAACAATATATTGGGTTTTACTTTATTTTACATTTCTAAAAATTCACACAGTCGAACCCTTTTAACACAGGAAAAAGTTTTACGTCATACATTTGGAAATGTGCTTTTTTATTAGGAAATGAACTTTCAGCCATGCAACGGAATTTAATTCATAAATATTGCGTGTTTTATATTCGGTATCTTTGTTTACTGAATTTTATAACAATGTTTTCATTGTTGAAACAATGTATTCGGTTTCACTTTAATTTACATTTCTATAAATTCATACAGTCGAACCCTTTTAAAAACGACAAATTTTTACGTCATTTATTTGGAAGAGTGATATTTTATTAGGAAATTAATTTTCAGCCGTACACCGGAATTTATTTCATAAATATGGCGTGTTTCATATTCGGTATCTCAGTTTACTGAATTTTAAAACAATGGTTTCATTATTGAAACAATTTATTCAATTTCACTTTATCTTATACTTCTGAAAATTCACACAGCCGAACCCTTTTAAAATCTAAAATTTTTTACGCCATTCGTTTTGAAATGTGATTTTTATTAGGAAATTAATTTTCTGCCATGCACCGGAATTTAATTCATAAATATTTCGTGTTTTATATTCGGTATCTCAGTTTAAGGGATTTTCTAAAAATGGTTTGATTGTTGAATCAATGTATTCGGTTTCACATTGTTTTACATTTCTATTAATTCACACAGTCGAACGCTTTTAAAACCGAAAAAGTATTACGTCATTCTTTTGTAAATGTGCATTTTTATTAGAAAATTAATTATCAGACGTCCACTGGTATATAATTCATAAATATTGCGTGTTTTATATGCGGTATCTCACATTACTGAATTTTATAACAATGGTTTCATTGTTGAAACAATGTATTCGGTTTCACTTTAATTTACTTTTTTAAAAATTCACACAGTCGAACCCTTTTAAAACCGAAAAATTTTTACGTCATTCACCTGGTTGGTTGGTTGGTTGATTTTTACGGCCGATTATCTACACTAGTGATAATGTCCTGAGGGGGGAGTGCCCTTCGTGGTGTTCTCTCTAAGGGAACCTAATCCGTATTTACGCATAGAAATCCATGGGTCGAAAAAACCACGAAAATTCCGGACGATTAGGCCGACGGGCGCGATTGGGATAGAACCCTGCACATCCCGTCTACCAACTTCGAGAGCAGAACTTCTCAGACACTGGTGGGGCTCGTCATTCACTTGGAAATGTGATTTTTTATTATGAAATTAATTTTCAGTCGTGCACCGGAAGTAGTAGGAAAATAAGAGTTCGGGCTCAGGAGGGGGTACAGGGGCACCATGCCCCCTCCCGTGCCCCCTCCATCACCGCCCCCCAGCGGGAAAAATGGCGTTTTTAGTGTCTTTTTCTGCTATAACATGAAAGTTGAACGTTAGATCAACTAGATTATCATACTATAAGATGGAGATTAAATTTACATTTGAATTTTGAACAACTTTTACCGTAATGAGTATTATTAATTAAGCAAAATAATGGAAAATAACAATTTTAAAGGAAAAAAGCTGATTTCTGTAGATTTTCTGTCAACTGCAAGATCAGAATATCAACTTAAATGGAGAAAGTTAAACATATATTTGAATTTTGGATGATTAACATCTTAATGAGCATTATTAATTAAGCAAAACAATGAAAAATAACAATTTTAAAGGAAAAAAGACGATTTCTGTAGATTATTTTCAACTACAAGATCAGAATATCAACTTAAATTGAGAAAGTTAAACATATATTTGTATTTTGAACAATCTTTACCTTAATGAGTATTATTAATTATGCAAAATAACAAAAAAATATAAATTTTAATGGAAAAAGCAGATTTATTTATTTTTTTTTTCCAACCATAAAATGAGAGTATCGTCTTAAAATGGAAATTTAACCATACATTTCAGTTTGAGAACAACCCTCACTTTAATTAATTTTGATTAACTGAACAAATAACAAAAGTTAATATGGAATAAAAAGATGAATTTTATTAACTTTTATACAAGTTTGAGATTTTAACAGACATTTAAACACCAGTTATGTAAGATTTAAAACCTTAGACATATACGTCCTAAGACATATATTAATTAATCAAAATAAATTCAATTTTCAGCTTAATCAATAACTGAAAATTTATCATTAAATATATATATATATATATATATATATATATATTTCATGATTGTACATATAAAAATAAGGGTTTACAAGCTAATTTCCTTAATTTTTAGAAGATTCAACAGAATATTTTCAACAAGTCTGGTATAAGAAAAAATAATTTCAACCCCTATTCACTATCGTCAACCGCTCACATTCCCTAAACTTGGGGGAACACAACAATAGAGTTTGACGTCACAAAAGCATATCGGGAAAATGTTTACATTCAAGAAAAATATCAATTTCTATGCTTCTTCTCAACTATTAAATGAAAGATATAAACTTATATTTTAGTTTTGAACAATCATTACCTTAATGATTATTAATAATTAAGTAGAACAAAGGAAAATATTTCTTTTTTATGAAAAAGACACATTTAAACGAATTCGGTTAACATTTACACTACTTTGAGATTTTATCGTCCTTTTTTAGACGTTAGTTATGTAATATTTAATTCCTTACACGACTATAACCCAAAATATATTCAATCTAATTTCCTTAATTTTAGCAGATTCAACAGAATTTTTTCGATAGGGCTAGTAATAAGATAATAATTCAAGATCCCATTCACTGCATGCTACCCTTAGCATTCTTCAAACTTGGGAAGGGATCACAAACCTTCTCTGACGTCATATTCGAACCAATTTTTTAGTTCGTGTTTACTGCACCTGGTAAACTACAAAGCATAACAGAAAATGTTTCCGTTCAAGAAAAATATCAGTTTTTAAGTAAAAAGAGACTGAATTCTTTACAACTGTAGATGTAAACATGAAAACAATGAAAAATGTAAACATTTATTTTAGTTTTGAACAACCATAACCTTAATGAATTTTTATAAGTGAAAAAATAACAAAGGAAAATATTATATTTTAATGAAAGAAGACAAATTTAAACGAATTTGATTGACCCTTACACTAGTTGGAAACTGTAAATGAGTAAAATTGTTTTATGAGTTCATTTAATCACTGACACATTCGAGATTTTGTACATATATCCGAATTTTGAATGAACAGCATCTTAATGAATATTAATAATTAAGTAAAACAATGGAAAATATCAATTTTTAAGGAAAAAGATCAGAATATCAGCATAAAAGAGGAAAGATACGAGGATTTCAACTTAAAAGGGAAATTTAAACATTTATTTCAGTTTTTGAAAATCATTACCTTAATGAATTTTAATAATTGAACAAATAACTAGGGAAAATATTATTCTTTAATGATAAAAGACAAATTTAAACGAATTTGATTAACTTTTGCACTAGTTTGAGATTTTATCCTCCTTTTAGATGCTACCTATGTAGAATTTTAACTTTTCAACGAGACACACTTCAAGAAATACTCATTACTAAACAAAATAAATTAATTTTAATCTAATCAATAACTGAAAATTACACATTTTAAAAATATTTTCATGAATGTGCATAAAAATACGAGTTTACAAACTAATATCGTTATTTTTATTACATTTAACTAAATTTTTCTACATTCAAGCTTAATTTTTATACACAAAGCATTATTTAATCAAATCCAGTACTTTCAGAATTAACGAAATTCACCGATTTTCACTTTTTAAACCAATCCCGTGAGTTAAAAAACAAGAGCACCTCCTATAATTTTATAGCATTGGGTGAAACGAGACGAATTAGCAGCACATTAAAACTTAAACATAATAAAAAAAAAGTTATTAAATAATTGCTTAGTGCATAACTTTCCCTCAAAATGAAAAACAAATGAATTCTTGTAGACCCCAATCTTACTAAGTAAAAAATAAATAAATAAATAAATAAAAATAAAATAATTATTAGCCCTTGGACGGATTCGAACCGCCAACCCCATGGTTAACAGCCATATGCGCTATCCAATTGCGCTACAAGGGCATCGAAGATTTTTGAATTATTGCAATACTTAACTACATCAAACTCAATTCTTGCTCCTATATATTTTACCATTACATAATTTTAAAAACTGTTTTTTTTTCATTTATCAGAAAATTATTAAATCACAGAACGATCACACATCAAGTTGTTTCAAATATGAATGCTATCTTTACAGTTTTCTAATGATACAGGGTATACATGAACACAAACTTTAATTTTCAAACATTTCATATTTCAAATAGTCTATATTTCAAACCAAAATATTTGAAATTTTCACATGTAAGAGCGAATATTAATTAGATCTTTTCACTATTACCTTTTAAAAAATAGCAGATAACTACTTTTGAATTAATTTTCCAAGGACTGTAACTGAAATTACATCAACTCCTTATAGAAAACCCTGTTATAACACAATTTCTTGAAATTCAACAACGAATTGACCTTTACAGCAATACTTATCTGCATCAAACTCGATTCTTGCTCCTATATATTTTAACATTACATAATTTTAACAAATTTACATCGAATTTGTAAGATTTTAACACTTTGATGACATACACCTCAAGAAATATTCATAATTAAACAAAAAAATAATCTTATCAGTAACTGGAAATTTCACATTTAAAACACATATTTTCGTGATTGTACACATAAAAATAACAGTTTACAAACCAATTTCCATAATTTATCACATTCGAACTTAATTAATGAAGTTATAATATTTTAAATATAACGAAAATGGCATATGGTATTGAAATTAGTTACAACATGTTCCCTATCGGAAGTAGCATTTATCGTTCGTTTACAGGACATTAAAATATATTTCCAAACACCATGATCTACTAACGGAAATTATTTTAAATGCATAGAAAACTATGGAAACGATACTATGGAAAACGGTGCGTGAAACATTTATAGTACTTTTACAAGGCCGCACAAAAGAATCCGTCACATTGTCATCTATAGGTTCAGTTGCTTAAACGTGTTTTCGATTATATTATCAGAGATCCTAACACATTTTAGTCCTCGAAAAGTGGACAAAGGGGACCGTTATTATTAAAAAGGGGACTTCAGGGGACCATTTATATTTAAAAAGGGGTCATTTGTCTAAAAATGCTGCACCGAGTTTTCCTTAATATGAAAGGAATTCTTTTAAAAGTTCTCCCCAAAAATATGTTAATTGGTTATATTTATAAAGATTTTCATTAAGCAACGTACACGACTTTATTTAAACATAATTAAATATCATAATACAAGAATATATAAAGTATTCAGTATTTGGCACTCACCTTCATGATTGTCCTTAAAGACGCCATGAACTTTTACTTCAAATTGTTAAGTATTAAAATTTAAAATTAGATTAACATACATATTGTTAATTATTAATCTTATGGCAAGGTTATGGTTATTGTTAGTTATTTACCTTAGCTTTTTTTCCATTCACGGTGATTTTTTTCACATTGATAAAATGAATTCGATTACAAATTTTTAGCCCACGTAAGTAAATTTTGTGCACTTTTCAATTTTTCAATAAAGTTAATTCATAATTTGTGCAACAATTTATTTTTTAGGATTTTTTTTTTTTTTTTTTTTTTTTTTTCCGAATTTCAGCTTTTTTTTATTTCGTGTTTAGTTTCAGTCTTATGACATTCAAAAAAGAATTCGGTTTCAAATTCTTAGTACTAATGAAATAGATTTTGTCTTTTTGCAATTGCGCCCTCAGATTTGAATTTTTACCGATTTTTAGAGCTTGTTTTTTTCTTTCCGCAGCGGTTTTTTGGCATTTGTGAAAGAATTCCGGTAACAATGTTTTAGCCTACTATAGTAAATTTTGTCTTCTGCGATTTTTACACATTTTGCGGTGATTTTTCCACGTTAGTAAAAGTAATCCTGCTTAATTTTTTTAATTCATTATAGCAAATGTTGTTCTCTTTCCAATAAAGCTTATTCGGAATTCACACAGCGAATTTTGAACAATTCGCAATTTTTTATGCGATTTTTAGAGTTTTTTTGCGTTTTGCGTCAATTTTTTGACATTCGTAAAAGGAGTCCGGTTACAATCTTTTAGTGCAGTTTAATGTATCTTAACTTCTTTTCAAGACATATTTTTCGGAATTCGTACCACCTTTAAAGAAAAAAATCCTAATTTTTTATACAATTTTTGAGTTGTTTGTGTTTTTCGGCGATTTTTTAACATTCGTAAAAGAATTCCCGTTACAACGCCACAATAGTAAATTTTATCATCTACAGGTTTTGAACTTTTAACTATTTTTAGAGATTTTTGCGCTTTGCTGAGATTTTTCCGCATTGGTTATTTTTTTGACATTTTTTTTCAGCCACCGCAAAAGGGACGAAGTGAACCAAAAGAGAGCTTTTTCTAAAAAGGGATTTTTTTTTTGGAAGGGGGGGGGGGGCATTTGGGAGCTCTGCATTATGCATTTTATGTGTGTTTTTTTTAATATTACGCTGAATAAAACATTAATGAGCTGAGTGGTATGTAAATTATATTTGTATACAGGGTCACACAAAAAAAAATTCAAATACGCTACCATCTATTGCCGAATAGTTCTTGAAATGCGTTTTGCAGCTGGTTTAAATTCTTGTGTGTTATGTGATGCGCATATGATGATTAATTTCTATATATGGCAACTCAAAATAATTCGGATGAATACATTACCATTTATAAGCAATTATGGCTTAATAGGCGTTTAAACTGAACGGAATTTAAATTTTTTGTAAAAAATGTTACACGTGCTTTTCCCTCACACTTTATTTCTCTAAAATTAATTTTACAAACATTTGTGAATATATTGGCCGATATAGAGGGTGTACCATAAAAATTAACACGCATTTTAAGTTTTTGCCTGTTGGAGATAAAAAAGTAATGTAAATTATAAAAATGTTTAAAATAAGATAATAAAATAATCTTGAAATATTATTGGCAATGAAATAATCTTCTCGTTAATTTTTAAAAAAAAATGCGTACAATATATATATTTTTAATTTTACAGGACTCTTCTATTCAAAATTTGTCAGATAGAAAACTTTTGCTTTGCTGCAACTAAATCCTTAAAAAACTACTTACCTTTAAAATAAATTAAAAATTGAAGAAAGAAAGCTGATTTATACAACTTTTTCGAACCATTTGAATTTATTTCACTTGTGAAAATTGGAAGTATATACATAATGGTGATACCATTTTCAGAGCAAAATTAAATATTAACAAGTATAAAAAAGGGGAAAATGCATTGCAAGAATATGCTACAATATAAAGCTACATGGGCAGCGATCATGTAAAGAAACAATGTAGTTTTAAAAATTAGAAACATGATTTTAAAAAATAATAACTGGCTAAGCATTCTCTAAGTGTTTTCCGTCAGTTCCAGTACATAATTGGAGTTCTTCTAAAAACGCATTTGTAAGTATTTTAGAGCTCTTTGTCACTAATATTGTTGAGGGCATCGGTTATCTTTTATTTAAGGTTAACTGCATATGCTTATTACGGTTCATTACCTCTTACTTGTAACATCACATAGCTTTTCGAATTTGTTGTTATAGTCATCGTCCCTATCCCCTCTGCACATCCTCTACCTTCTTCAACAAGTAATAAATTAAAGCGTGTTTAAATGTTTTCGAACACACTGTAAGAGAGTAATCTTAGATAAAACTTGAAGACTTCGTCTAAAAGATTGCCATACTTTGTATATAGCAATTAACAAAGATAGCAACTTTGTATTTTTAGTGACAAAACCTGGCACCTTTAATTACTAATAGTAATTTAATTTTAATGAATAATCTGTTTAATCTTTTAATGCTAATCATTAACAATTCATCTTTATCTAAGTGAAAACCATATGCTTACTCAAAATTAGAAAAATAGAAAATCATAGAAAGGCTAGTGACACAAAAATCTAGAAAAGCATAAAGAGTTGAGAATTGTTAAGAGAGCAAGTATTTCTGAAAAGTTCTCCGAGAGTGGAAAAGTAATGCATATTATTAAACTGTGACAACATTAAATATATTGCTGTTGTTTTAAACAGATTTTTCACCTTTATTTAAATATTTAATAAATAAAAGAAATTAATTTGACACACATTTTTTAAAATTTATTAACTTCAAAAGTAATTTATTAGGAAAGTGCTTCTTAAATAACTTATCTGGTACAAATATAATTGTGTTATTTGTTATCGAAACTCTACTCGAAAAAGCATCTTTAAAAAAGTTCTGCTCGACTCTCTAAACACTTTATAGAATGCCATCAATTCAAATAAATTTATAATTAGAGTAGATTTTTACTCCTTTGAATAATATGGTAATATTCGTTGCGCCGATTCACACATTCAATTTTTAATCCTATTTCATTTTTCCAATCATAATATCTACGCGTTAAAAACAGCTTCTATGTCAAATTTAAAATATCTAGCCCTGATAGTCTCAGAAGAATAGCAATTTTAGAAAGTTTTCAGCACATTTCTCACTTAACACATCAATTCATCCTTTTAAAATTTTAATTAAAAAAAAAACGTTTTAAGCGAATATGTAAGTCCTGAAACCCTGAAAGTACATAAGTGACGTGTTTTAAATTTCTTGAGCAATCGCGATAAAACTGAAATTTTAGAATGTTCTTTCTGCATTTCACACCCTAATAATAATAATAATAATAATAATAATAATAAAATCAAGTATTGCATTTACCCATTAGAAGTAAGGTTAGTTGGGGTAACTGGACCCACGAGGTAACTGGGCCATAGGCTATTTTATAAAAAACAGTTGATGTATTTTAAGTTTTAGCTTTTGTGAACAATGCCCCTTAGCCTTTACTTCCTAAAACAACGTGTCTCAACTCAATCATAACTCTCTGTTTGCTGTGATAGGTTGTCGAAAATTTACGTTTCTTTTTTTAAAAACAACGCCCATTTGGTTGAACTTCCTCGGCTTTTTATTAAAATACTGTAAGTACTTTTGTTAAACAATATATCTTTTTAAAGATTAGGCATGTAACTACGTTAATATTATTAGGTATCTATACATATTTACTTCATGTTTCAAATGTAAACCCGGTATCCCAGTTACCCCATAAATGTTTCAAGAAAAGGGTAACTGGGGCATGCTGGATCCAGTTACCCCATTAGTTATAAATAATTTTTCTGAGTTTCTCTTACAACGGGAAGTAAATTTCTCCATTGTTTTTTGCTCACAATAAAGAAAATTATAGAATACCATATTAAAATTACGGTATGGAATTAAAAAAAAAAGCATATCGGGTGATACCAAACCGAATTTCTTGACTCCTTGAGAGGCGGTGACGCCGTTATGGCATCATATAATTTTAATTCCTAATTGCCACATTGGCACCGGAACTTTATAATGAATATTTCACTTTTATTTAGTACGCGAAAATATACTTCTACTTTTAAATTGTATAGATTTCAATAGATTGTAAATACTGGTGTCATTAAATTATTTCAACATTTTACGAATGCAAATACTTTGCCCCTGAAAGCGAGATGCCAAACCTTGAAATTATACGATACAATGCAGATAGAGTACTCAAGTACTTACGTAGCCGTTTGTTCATAGATTTACCTTGCTATTTTTTTCCTTAAAATACCCATGTGACTTTTCTTTTTATTGCCTATACCAAAGTTCATAAGTACTTGCTTAATTTTTATTTTTTTGGTATAAATAAGTCTAATATTTTCAATTTTAGTGCTTTTTTCAGACACATTGACAGTAAAGTTTCCCTTACAACGCTCTTTATTGATCTGCCTGGTTTAATTTTTTTAAGTTGTTTACACTTTTTCAAACAGGGACTGATATCCCACATGAAAAAAATAAATAAACGCGTATAAACATAGACCCTCCTGGTCCACTTACCCCATTTTTATGGGACAATTGGACCCATGAGGAAAGAAAGATGAAATATGCATATTTTTGTATTTTTAAATATTAAAATGTAATTTTGAGCATTTCTGTCTGATAGAGGGAACCTAACTGAAGACATTTACAGAAGTTCAGACTTTAATTCAAATGAACATTAGCTTTTTGAAGCTGCATTGTCAGAAGCTCCAGAATCACATTGTAAAATCATGGCCCAGTTACCCCAACTAACCTTAACCTAGTTTCTAATTTAAAGTTTCTATCTTAAGTTTTCCTATAGAAATCTTGATAAAATGCAATTTTCCGAAATGTTCTGTAAAAGGATATTTATCTATTCTCACTCTTTAAAGTTCCTATTTTTAAAAAATCCAATTTCGGCAGCATTTGAGTCCTAAACGTATTCTTCGGGCTGATAAAAAACATTATTTATCGATAATCTTTAGCTTTGGTCGCATTTTTTGATTATTTTTCTCACTTAAACTGTGCTTATTTGTTACTTCTGGTCAAACAATTGCCTAGATGCAAAAAACGTGTCGAATTTGTCCAAAATTAGAGTTTGAATCAGTTTCATATAGTCTCAGCATATTAAATAGTCTATTCATCATGCATAACATACTAGACAAAATTTGAGCTCAGTTGAAAACACAGTTTGAACGCTATCATGTTCAAACACATACACATATATTGACTCATGGTAAATACAGTCTTTAGGAGTCTGAAAGGAAATACCAACATAGAACATACCCACATCCCACATGTATACGCACATACATAGAGAATGGTTTTAAAAATAGGCAAAATGGATTCAGGAGACTTCAAAAAGTAAAGATATACCAAAGTTTCATGGTCTTATTTTTCCTTGCCGTGGTTACAATACTTTCCTTACACTATACCGGACCATAATGTAAAAATGCTATAATTTTCAATATTCTCAGTGTAAAACAGTTATTCTATAACTATTTCCAAAATAAATAATGCAAAACAAATTCTAATAAAAATTTCGTTGCTTCAATTAGTGTTCTTGAATTACGAATTCTATTCCAAAAATGTTCAGACATGAAATACGGTTTAAATTTTTTAATTCTACAGCAAGTTATTTAATGTCAAGAGATAAAGAAACTTTAATTAATTTAATTTAAATTAAATTTACATTTTTAATTTTTAAATTTAAATTTAATTTTTAAGTTACTTTTCTCTGCAATTGAAAATGAAAAGCACGATTCAAAATAAAGTTTGCTCTATGGGTGATACAAAGATACAGACCTTAATGTTCGAAACTCTGAGCGTCCCCCCACTTTTTTTCACAGGACTACACCACTGGATTTAGACTATGTACTCAACCTATTTGCTTAAGAGTTACCACAATATCCCAAAACTGAAATTTCGAAGGCACACAGTGGGTGTAAAGAAATTTTTGTTACCCATGATTCTCGTAACCACCATGAATTTGGATATTATTCATAATGTATTCCTTAAATTGTTATAATAAATATTCTTTTATCTGCACTTATCGACGTGTTTATTTATATCTCCTAACATTTTAAACGAAAAACGCTTTCCCATCTTAAAAAATTTCATAAGAACAGATAAAAAATAACAGATGAATGAAAAAATATGCATGTTCACAAAGTTTTCTAGATATATTTACAAAAATGTTTACAAAATAAAAAATTTGCAAGAGTAAAAGACAAAATTCACAAAATTAAAAATCTCAGCCACTGGTGGGGCTCGTCATCCACATGGAAATGTGATGTTTTTATTAGGAGATTAATTTTCAGCCGTGCATAGGAATTTAATTCATAAATATTGCTTCTTTTATATTCGGTATCAAAGTTTAAGAGATTTTCTAAGAATGGTTTGATTGTTGAAGCAATATAATCGGTTTCACTCTATTTTAAATTTCTAAGAATTCACACTGTCGACCCCTTTTAAAACAAAGTTTTTACGTAATTTATTAGGAAATGTGCTTTTTTATTAGGAAACTAATTTATGCCGTGGATCGGAATTTAATTCATAAATATTACGTGTTTTATATTCGGTATCTCAGTTTAAGGGATATTCTAAAATTTCTTTGATTGTTGAAACAATGTATTCGGTTTCACTTTATTTTACATTTGTATTAATTCACACAGTCGAACCCTTTTTAAACAGAAAATTGTTTACGTCATTCTTTTGGAAATGTGCATTTTTATTAGGAAATTAATTTTCAACAGTGCACCGTAATATAATTCATAAATATTGCGTGCTTTATATTCGGTGTCTCAGTTTACTGAATTTTATAACAATGTTTTCATTGTTGAAATAATGTATTTGGTTTCACTTTAATTTACGTTTCTAAAAATTCACACAGACGAACCCGTTTAAAACCGAAAAATTTTTACGTCATTCACTTGGTTGGTTGGTTGATTTTTGACGGCCGATTATCTACACTAGGGATATAGGCCCTAAGGGGGAGTGCCCTTTGTGGGGGTCTTTTTAAGGGAAACTAACCTGTATTTACGCATGGAAATCCATGTCTCGAAGAAAACCACGAAAACTACGAAGGATTAGGCCGACGGGCGCGATTGGGATCGAACCCAGCACATCCCGTCTACCAGCTTCGAGAGCAGAACCTTTCAGCCACTGGTGGGGCTCGTCATTCACATGGAAATGTGATTTTTTTATTAGGAGATTAATTTTCAGCCGTGCACAGGAATTTAATTCATAAATATTGCTTGTTTTATATTCGGTATCAAAGTTTAAGAGATTTTCTAAGAATGGTTTGATTGTTGAAACAATATAATCGGTTTCACTCTATTTTAAATTTCTAAAAATTCACACTGTCGAACCCTTTTAAAACAGAAAATTTTTACGTAATTTATTAGGAAATGTGCTTTTTTATTAGGAATCTAATTTACAGACGTGCACCGGAATTTAATTCATAAATATTGCGTGTTTTAGATTATGAATCTCAGTTTAAGGGATTTTCTAACAATGGTTTGATTGTTGAAACATTGTATTCGATTTCACTTTATTTTACATTTCTTAAAATTCACACAGTCGAACCCTTTTAAAGCCAAAAAATTTTTACGACATTCATTTGGAAATGTGATGTTTAATTAGGAAATTAATTTTCAGCCTTGCACCGGAATTTAATTCATAAATATTGCGTGTTTTATATTCCTTATCTCAGTTTACTGAATTTTATAACAATGGTTTCATTGTTGAAACAATGTATTCAATTTCACTTTATTTTAGATTTCTGAAAATTCACACAGCCAGACCCTATTAAAACCGAAAAATTTTTACCTCCTTCATTTGGAAATATAATATTTTATTAGGAAATTAATTTTTAGCCGTGCACCGGAATTTAATTCATAAATATTACTTGTTTTATATTCGGTATCAAAGTTTAAGAGATTTTCTAAGAATGGTTTGATTGTTGAAGCAATATAATCTGTTTCACTATATTTTAAATTTCTAAAAATTCACACTGTCGAACCCTTTTAAAACCGAAAAACTTTTACGTCATTCACTTGGTTGGTTGATTTTTGACGGCCGATTATCTACACTAGGGATTTAGGTCCGAGGAGGGAGTGCCCTTCGTGGGCGTCTTTCTAAGGGAATCTAATCCGTATTTACGCATGGAAATCCATGGCTCGAAGAAAACCACGAAAACTCCGATCGATTAATCCGACGGGCGCGATTGTGTTCGAACCCAGCACATCCCGTCTACCAGCTTCGAAAGCAGAACCTCTCAGCCACTGTTGGGGCTCATCATTCAGTTGGAAATGTAATATTTTATTTGGAAATTAATTTTCAGCCATACACCGGAAATTAATTCATAAATATTGCTTGTTTTATATTTGGTATCTCAGTTTAAGGGATTTTCTAACAATCGTTTGATTGTTGAAACAATGTATTCGGTTTCACTTAATTTACATTTCTATAAATTCACTCTGTCAAACCCTTTTAAAACAGAAAATTTTTACGTCCTTCATTTGGAAATGTAATATTTTATTAGGAAATTAATTTTCAGCCGTGCACCGGAATTTAATTCATAAATATTTCGTGTTTTATATTTGGTATCTCAGTTTATTGAATTTTATATTAATGGTTTTATTGTTGAAACAATATATTCGGTTTCACTTTATTTTACATTTCTAAAAATTCACACAGTCGAACCCTTTTAAAACAAAAAATGTTTTACGTCCTTCATTTGGAAATGTGTTTTTTTATTATGAAATTAAGTTTCACCCCTGCACCGGAATTTAATTCATAAATATTGCCTGTTTTATATTCGGAATCTCAGTTTATTGAATTTTATAACAATGGTTTCATTTTTGAAACAACGTATTCCATATGCTTTATTTTACATTTCTAAAAATTCACACAGTCGAACACTTTTAAAACCGAAAAAATTTACAACATTTACTTGGTTGGTTGGTTGGTTTATTTTGGACGGTCGATTATCTAGACTAGGGATATAGGCCCGAGGAGGGAGTGCCCTTCGTCGGGGTCTTTCTAAGGGAAACTAACCTGTATTTACGCATGGAAATCCATGTCTCGAAGAAAATCAGGAAAACTCCGAAGGATTAGGCCAAGGATCGAACCCAGCATATCCCGTCTACCAGCATCGAGAGCAGAACATTTCACCCACTGGTGGGGCTCGTCATTCACATGGAAATGTGATTTTTTATTAGGAAATTAATTTTCAGACGTGACCCGGAATTTAATTAATAAATATTGCGTGTTTTAGATTATGTATCTCAGTTTAAGGGATTTTCTAACAATGGTTTCATTGTTGAAACAATTTATTCGGTTTCACTTTATTTTACATTTCTTAAAATTCACACAGTCGAACCCTTTTAAAACAAAAAAAAATTTACGACATTCATTTGGAAATGTACTTTTTTATTAGGAAATCAATTTCCAGCCGTGCACTGGAATTTAATACATAAATATTGCGTGTTTTATATTCGGTATCTCAGTTTAGTCAATTTTATAACAATGGTTTCATTGTTGAAGCAATGTATTCGATAAACTTTATTTAAAATTTCTATAAATTCACACAGTCGAACCCTTTTAAAACCGAAAACTTTTTACGTCATTCTTTTGAAAATGTACTTTTTTATTAAGAAATTAATTTTCAGCCGTGCACCGGAATTTAATTCATAAATATTGCGTGTTTTGTATTCGGTATCTCAGTTTACTGAATTTTATAAGAATGGTTTAATTGTTGAAACAACGTACTCTATATGCTTTAATTTACATTTCTAAAAATTCACACAGTCGAACCCTTTTAAAACCGAAAAATGTTTACGTCATTCACTTGGTTGGTTGATTTTTGACGGCCGATTATCTACACTAGGGATTTAGGTCCGAGGAGGGAGTGCCCTTCGTGGGCGTCTTTCTAAGGGAATCTAATCCGTATTTACGCATGGAAATCCATGGCTCGAAGAAAACCACGAAAACTCCGATCGATTAGGCCGACCGGCGCGATTGGGTTCGAACCCAGCACATCCCGTCTACCAGCTTCGAGAGCAGAACCTCTCAGCCACTGTTGGGGCTCGTCATTCAGTTGGAAATGTAATATTTTATTTGGAAATAAATTTTCAGCCATACACCGGAATTTAATTCATAAATATTGCTTGTTTTATATTCGGTATCAAAGTTTAAGAGATTTTCTAACAATGGTTTGATTGTTGAAATAATATAATCGGTTTCACTTTATTTTAAATTTCTAAAAATTCACTCTGTCAAACCCTTTTAAAACAGAAAATCTTTACGTAATTTATTAGGAAATGTGCATTTTTATTAGGAAATTAATTTTCAGCTTTGCACCGGAATTTAATTCATAAATATTGCGTGTTTTATATTCCTTTTCTCAGTTTATTGAATTTTATATTATTGGTTTTATTGTTGAAACAATATATTCGGTTTCACTTCATTTTACATTTCTAAAAATTCACACAGTCGAACCCTTTTAAAACCGAAAATTTTTTACGTCATTCATTTGGAAATGTGTTTTTTTAGTAGGAAATTAATTTTCAGCCGTACACCGGAATATAATTCATAAATATTGCGTGCTTTATAATCGGTGTCTCAGTTTACTGAATTTTATAACAATGTTTTCATTGTTGAAACAATGTATTTGGTTTCACTTTAATTTACATTTCTAAAAGTTCACACAGACGAACCCGTTTAAAACCGAAAAATTTTTACGTCATTCACTTGGTTGGTTGGTTGAATTTGACGGCCGATTATCTACACTAGGGATATCGGCCCGAAGGGGGAGTGCCCTTTGTGGGGGTCTTTCTAAGGGAAACTAACCTGTATTTACGCATGGAAATCCATGTCTCGAAGAAAACCACGAAAACTCCGAAGGATTAGGCCGACGGGCGCGATTGGGATCGAACCCAGCACATCCCTTCTACCAGCTTCGAGAGCAGAACCTTTCAGCCACTGGTGGGGCTCGTCATTCACATGGAAATGTGATTTTTTTATTAGGAGATTAATTTTCAGCCGTGTGCAGGAATTTAATTCATAAATGTTGCTTGTTTTATATTCGGTATCAAAGTTTAAGAGATTTTCTAAGAATGGTTTGATTGTTGAAACAATCTAATCGGTTTCACTTTATTTTAAATTTCTAAAAATTCACACTATCGAACCCTTTTAAAACATAAAATTTTTACGTAATTTATTGGGAAATGTGCTTTTTTATTAGGAAACTAATTTACAGACGTGCACCGGAATTTAATTCATAAATATTGCGTGTTTTAGATTATGTATCTCAGTTTAAGGGATTTTCTAACAATGGTTTGATTGTTGAAACAATATATTCGGTTTCACTTTATTTTACATTTCTAAAAATTCACACAGTCGAAACCTTTTAAAACCGAAAAATTTTTACGACATTCATTTGGAAAAGTGATTTTTAATTAGGAAATTAATTTTCAGCCGTGCACTGGAATTTAATTCATAAATAATGCGTATTTTATATTAGGTATCTCAGTTAAATCAATTTTATAACAATGGTTTCATTGTTGAAACAATGTATTCGATATACTTTATTTTACATTTCTATAAATTCACACAGTCGAAACCTTTTAAAACTAAACAAATTTTACGTCATTCATTTGGAAATGTACTTTTTTATTAGGAAATTAATTTTCAGCCGTGCACCGGAATTTAATTAATAAATATTGCGTGTTTTAGATTATGTATCTCAGTTTAAAGGATTTTCTAACAATGGTTTGATTGTTAAACAATTTATTCGGTTTCACTTTATTTTATATTTCTAAAAATTCACACAGCCGAAACCTTTTAAAACCGAACAAATTTTACGTCATTCATTTGGAAATGTACTTTTTTAGTAGGAAATTAATTTCCAGCCATGCACTGGAATTTAATACATAAATATTGCGTGTTTTATATTCGGTATCTCAGTTAAGTCAATTTTATAATAATGGTTTCATTGTTGAAACAATGTATTCGATATACTTTATTTTACATTTCAATAAATTCACACAGTCGAACCCTTTTAAAACCGAAAAATGTTTACGTCATTCTTTTGGAAATGTGCTTTTTTATAAGGAAATTAATTTTCAGCCGTGCAACGGAATTTCATTCATAAATATTGCGTGTTTTAGATTATGTATCTCTATTTAAGGGATTTTCTAACAATGGCTTGATTGTTCAAACAATTTATTCCGTTTCACTTTATTTTACATTTCTAAAAATTCACACAGTCGATTCCTTTTAAAACCGAAAAATTTTTACGTCATTTATTTGCAAATGTGCTTTTTTATTAGAAAATTAATTTTCAGCCGTGCACCGGAATTTAATTCATAATTATAGCGTATCTCAGGTTAAGAGATTTTCTAACAATGGTTTGATTGTTGAAACAATGTATTCGGTTACACTTTATCTTACATTACTAAAAATTCACACAGTCGAACCCTTTTAAAACCGAAAATGTTTTACGTCATTCATTTGGAAATGTGTTTTTTAATTACGAAATTAAGTTTCACCCCTGCACCGGAATTTAATTCATAAATATTGCGTGTTTTATATTCGGTATGTCAGTTTATGGAATTTTATAACAATGGTTTTATTGTTGAAACAATGCATTCGGTTTCATTTTATTTCACACTTCTAAAAATTTACACAGTCGAACACTTTTAAAACCGAAAACATTTTACGTCATTCACTTGGAATGACTTGTATTTACATTTGTATTAATTCACACAGACGAACCCATTTAAAACCGAAAAATTTTTACGTCATTCACTTGGTTGGTTGGTTGATTTTTGACGGCCGATTATCTACACTAGGGATATCGGCCCGAAGAGGGAGTGCCCTTTGTGGGGGTCTTTCTAAGGAAAACTAACTTGTATTTACGCATGGAAATCCATGTCTCGAAGAAAACCACGAAAACTCCGAAGGATTAGGCCGACGGGCGCGATTGGGATCGAACCCAGCACATCCCGTCTACCAGCTTCGATAGCAGACCCTTTCAGCCAATGGTGGGGCTCGTCATTCACATGGAAATGTGATTTTTTTATTAGGAAACTAATTTACAGACGTGCACCGTAATTTAATTCATAAATATTGCGTGTTTTAAATTATGTATCTCAGTTTAAGGGATTTTCTAACAATGGTTTGATTGTTGAAACAATATATTCGATTTCACTTTATTTTACATTTCTAAAAATTAACACAGTCGAAACCTTTTAAAACTAAACAAATTTTACGTCATTCATTTGGAAATGTACTTTTTTATTAGGACATTAATTTTCAGCCATGCAGTGGAATTTAATACATAAATATTGCGTGTTTTATATTCGGTATCTCAGTTAAGTCAATTTTATAACAATGGTTTCATTGTTGAAACAATGTATTCGATATACTTTATTTTACATTTCTATAAATTCACACAGTCGAACCCTTTTAAAACTGAAAAATTTTTACGTCATAATTTTGGAAATGTGATTTTTTAATAAGAAATTATTTTTCAGCCGTGCACCGGAATTTAATACATAAATTTTGCGTGTTTTATATTCGGTATCTCAGTTTAGTGAATTTTATAACAATGGTTTCATTGTTGAAACAATGTATTCGATATACTTTATTTCACATTTCTAAAAATTTACACAGTCCAACCCTTTTAGAACGGCAAAAATTTTACGACATTCTTTTGGAAAAGTGCGTTTTTATTAGGAAATTAATTTTCAGCCGTGCACCGGAATTTAATTAATAAATATTGCATGTTTAAATTATGTATCTCAGTTTAAAGGATTTTCTAACAATGGTTTGATTGTTAAACAATTTATTCGGTTTCACTTTATTTTATATTTCTAAAAATTCACACAGCCGAAACCTTTTAAAACCGAACAAATTTTACATCATTCATTTGGAAATGTACTTTTTTAGTAGGAAATTAATTTCCAGCCATGCACTGGAATTTAATACATAAATATTGCGTGTTTTATATTCGGTATCTCAGTTAAGTCAATTTTATAATAATGGTTTCATTGTTGAAACAATGTATTCGATATACTTTATTTTACATTTCTATAAATTCACACAGTCGAACCCTTTTAAAACCGAAAAATGTTTACGTCATTCTTTTGGAAATGTGCTTTTTTATAAGGAAATTAATTTTCAGCCGTGCACCGGAATTTGATTCATAAATATTACGTGTTTTAGATTATGTATCTCTATTTAAGGGATTTTCTAACAATGGTTTGATTGTTGAAACAATGTATTCGATACACTTTATTTTACATTTCTATAAATTGACACAGTCGAGCACTTTTAAAATCGAAAATTTTTTACGTCATTCATTTGGAAATGTGTTTTTTAATTACGAAATTAAGTTTCACCCCTGCACCGGAATTTAATTCAAAAATATTGCGTGTTTTATATTCGGTATGTCAGTTTATGGAATTTTATAACAATGGGTTGATTGTTGAAACATTGTATTCGGTTTCACTTTATTTTACATTTCGTAAAATTCACAATTGTACCCTTTTAAAACCGAAAAATGTTTACGTTATAATTTTGGAAATGTGATTTTTTACTAGGAAATTAATTTTCAGCCATGCACCGGAATTTAATACATAAATTTTGCGTGTTTTATATTCGGTATCTCAGTTTAAGTGATAATATAAATCTGTTTGATTGTTGAAACAATGTATTCGGTTTCACTTTATTTTACATTTGTATTAATTCACACAGTCGAACCCTTTTTAAACGGAAAAATTTTTACGTCATTCTTTTGGAAATGTGCATTTTTATTAGGAAATTAATATTCAACCGTGACCCGGAATATAATTCATAAATATTGCGTGCTTTATATTCGGTGTCTCAGTTTACTGAATTTTATAACAATGTTTTCATTGTTGAAACAATGTATTTGGTTTCACTTTAATTTACATTTCTAAAAATTCACACAGACGAACCCGTTTAAAACCGAAAAATTTTTACGTCATTCACTTGGTTGGTTGGTTGATTTTTGACCGCCGATTATCTACACTAGGGATATCGGCCCGAAGGGGGAGTGCCCTTTGTGGGGGTCTTTATGAGGGAAACTAACCTGTATTTACGCATGCAAATCCATGTCTCGAAGAAAACCACGAAAACTCCGAAGGATTAGGCCGACGGGCGCGATTCGTATCGAACCCAGCACATCCCGTCTATCAGCTTCGAGAGCAGAACCGTTCAGCCACTGGTGGGGCTCGTCATTCACATGGAAATGTGATTTTTTTATTAGGAGATTAATTTTCAGCCGTGCGCAGGAATTTAATTCATAAATGTTGCTTGTTTTATATTCGGTATCAAAGTTTAAGAGATTTTCTAAGAATTGTTTGATTGTTGAAACAATATGATCGGTTTCACTCTATTTTAAATTTCTAAAAATTCACACTATCGAACCCTTTTAAAACAGAAAATTTTTACGACATTCATTTGGAAAAGTGATTTTTAATTAGGAAATAATTTTCAGCCGTGCACCGGAATTTAATTCATAAATATTGCGTATTTTATATTAGGTATCTCAGTTTACTGAATTTTATAACAATGTTTTCATTGTTGAAACAATGTATTAGTTTTCAATTTAATTTACATTTCTAAAAATTCACACAGTCGAACCCTTTTAAAACCGAAAATTTTTTAAGTCATGCACTTGGTTGGTTGGTTGATTTTTGATGGCGAATTATCTATACTAGGGATATATGTCCGAGGTGGGAGTGCCCTTCGTGGGGGTCTTTCTAAGGCAAACTAACCTGTATTTAAGCATGGAAATCCATGTTTCCAAGAAAATCACGAAAACTCCGAAGGATTAGACCGACGGGCGCGATTAGTATCGAACCCAGCATATCCCGTCTACCAGCTTCGAGAGCAGAACATCTCAGCCACTGGTGGGGCCCGTCATTTACATGGAAATGGGTTTTTTTTATTAGGAAATTAATTTTCAGCCGTGCACCGGAATTTAATTTATAAATATTGCTTGTTTTATATTCGGTATCAAAGTTTAACAGATTTTCTAACAATGGTTTGATTGTTGAAACAATATAATCGGTTTCACTCTATTTTAAATTTCTAAAAATTCACACTGTCGAACCCTTTTAAAACCGAAAAATGTTTACGTCATTCATTTGGAAATGTGATTTTTTATTAGGAAATTAATTTTCAGCCGTGCACCGGAATTAAATACATAAATTTTGCGTGTTTTATATTCGGTATCTCAGTTTCGTCAATTTTATAACAATCGTTTTATTGTATAAACAATGTATTCGATATACTTTATTTTACATTTCTATAAATTCACACAGTCGAACCCTTTTAAAACCGAAATTTTTTACGTCATTCTTTAGAAAATGTAAATGAAAATGTGTGTCATGCGTGTTTTAGATTATGTATCTGAGTTTAAGGGATTCTCTAACAATAGTTTGATTGTTGAAACATTGTATTCTGCTTCACTTTATATTACATTTCTTAAAATTCACACAGTCGGACCCTTTTAAAACCGAAATATTTTTACGACATTCATATGGAAATGTGATTTTTTATTAGGAAATTAATTTTCAGCCGTGCACCGGAATTTAATTCATAAATATTACTTGTTTTATATTCGGTATCAAAGTTTAAAAGATTTTCTAACAATGGTTTGATTGTTGAAACAATATAATCGGTTTCACTCTATTTTAAATTTCTAAAAATTCACACTGTCGAATCCTTTTAAAACAGAAAATGTTTACGTAATTTATCAGGATATGTGCTTTTTTCTTAGGAAATTAATTTACAGCCGTGCACCGGAATTTAATCAATAAATATTGCGTGATTTATATTCGGTATCTCAGTTACTGAATTTTATAACAATGGTTTCTTTATTGAAGCAATGTATTCGGTTTCACTTTATTTTACACTTAAAAAAATTTACACAGTCGAACCCTTTTAAAACCGAAAAATTTTTACGACATACATTTGGAAATTTTATTTTTTATTACGAATTTAATTATCAGCCGTGCACCGGAATTTAATACAGAAATTTAGGGTGTTTTATATTCGGTATCTCAGTTTAGTGAATTTTATAACAATGGTTTCATTGTTGAAACAATGTATTCGATATACTTTATTTTACATTTCTATAAATTCACACAGTCGAACCGTTTTAAAACCGAAAAATTTTTACGTTATAATTTTGGAAATGTGATTTTTTATTAGGAAATTAATTTTCAGCTGTGCACCGGAATTTAATACATAAATTTTGCGTGTTTTATATTCGGTATATCAGTTTAAGTGATATTCTAAAAATTGTTTGATTGTTAAAACAGTGTATTCGGTTTCACTTTAGTTTACATTTCTAAAAATTCACACAGTCGAACCCTTTTCAAACCGAAAAATTTTTACGACATACATTTGGAAATGTGATTTTTTATTAGGAATTTAATTATAGGCCGTACACCGGAATTTCATACAAAAATTTAAGGTGTTTTATATTCGGTATCTCAGTTTAGTGAATTTTATAACAATGGTTTTATTGTTGAAACAATGTATTCGATATACCTTATATTACATTTCTAAAAATTCAAAAAGCCGAACCTTTTTAAAATCGAAAAATTTTTACTTCATTCTTTTGGAAATGTGCTTTTTTATTAGAAAAATAATTTTCAGCCGTGCACCGGAATTTAATTCATAATTATAGCATGTTTTAGATTCTGTATCTCAGTTTAAAGGATTTCCTAACAATGGTTTGATTGTTAAACAATTTATTCGGTTTCACTTTATTTTACATTTCTAAAAATTCACACAGTCGAACCCTTTTAAAACCGAAAACGTTTTACGTCATTCATTTGGAAATGTGTTTTTTTATTACGAAATTAAGTTTCAACCGTGCACTGAAATTTATACATAAATATTGCGTGTTTTATATTCGGTATCTCAGTTAAATCAATTTTATAACAATAGTTTCATTGTTGAAACAATGTATTCGATACACTTTATTTTACATTTCTATAAATTCACACAGTCGAAACCTTTTAAAACTAAACAAATTTTACGTCATTCATTTGGAAATGTACTTTTTTATTAGGAAATTAATTTTCAGCCATGCACTGGATTTAATACATAAATATTGCGTGTTTTATATTTGGTATCTCAGTTAAATCAATTCTATAACAATGGTTTCATTGTTGAAACAATGTATTCGATATACTTTATTTTACATTTCTATAAATTCACACAGTCGAACCCTTTTAAAACAAAAAAAATTTTACGTCATAATTTTGGAAATATGATTTTTTATTAGGAAATTAATTTTCAGCCGTGCACCGGAATTTAATTAATAAATATTGCGTGTTTTAGATTATGTATCTCAGTTTAAAGGATTTTCTAACAATGGTTTGATTTTTAAACAATTTATTCGGTTTCACTTTATTTTATACTTCTAAAAATTCTCACAGTCGAAACCTTTTAAAACTAAACAAATTTTACGTCATTCATTTGGAAATGTACTTTTTTATTAGGAAATTAATTTTCAGCCGTGCACCGGAATTTAATACATAAATTTTGCGTGTTTTATATTCGGTATCACAGTTTAGTGAATTTTATAACAATGGTTTCATTGTTGAAACAATGTATTCGGTTACACTTTATCTTACATTACTAAAACTTCACACAGTCGAACCCTTTTAAAACCGAAAATGTTTTACGTCATTCATTTGGAAATGTTTTTTTTAACTACAAAATTAAGTTTCACCCCTGCACCGGAATTTAATTCATAAATATTGCGTGTTTTATATTCGGTATGTCAGTTTATGGAATTTTATAACAATGGTTTTATTGTTGAAACAATGCATTCGGTTCCATTTTATTTTACACTTCTAAAAATTTACACAGTCGAACACTTTTAAAACCGAAAACATTTTACGTCATTCACTTGGAATGACTTGTATTTACATTTCTAAAAATTCACAGAGTCGAACCCTTTTAAAACCGAAAAATTTTTACGACATTCATTTGGAAAAGTGATTTTTAATTAGGAAATTAATTTTCAGCCGTGCACCGGAATTTAATTCATAAATATTGCGTCTTTTATATTAGGTATCTCAGTTTACTGGATTTTATAACAATGTTTTCAGTGTTGAAACAATGTATTAGTTTTCAATTTAATTTACATTTCTAAAAATTCACACAGACGAACCCGTTTAAAACCGAAAGTTTTTTAAGTCATGCACTTGGTTGGTTGGTTGATTTTTGATGGCGAATTATCTATACTAGGGATATATGTCCGAGGTGGGAGTGCCCTTCGTGGGGGTCTTTCTGAGGCAAACTAACCTGTATTTACGCACGGAAATCCATGTTTCCAAGAAAATCACCAAACCTTCGAAGGATTGGGATCGAACCCAGCACATCCCGTCTACCAGCTTCGAGAGCAGAACATCTCAGCCACTGGTGGGGCCCGTCATTTATATGGAAATGGGATTTTTTATTAGGAAATTAATTTTCAGCCGTGCACCGGAATTTAATTTATAAATATTGCTTGTTTTATATTCGGTATCAAAGTTTAACAGATTTTCTAACAATGGTTTGATTGTTGAAACAATATAATCGGTTTCACTCTATTTTAAATTTCTAAAAATTTACACAGGCGAACCCTTTTAAAACCGAAAAAACTTTACGTCATTCATTTGGAAATGTACTTTTTTATTAGGAAATTAATTTTCAGCCATGCACTGGAATTTAATACATAAATATTGCGTGTTTTATATTCGGTATCTCAGTTAAGTCAATTTTATAACAATGGTTTCATTGTTGAAACAATGTATTCGATATACTTTATTTTACATTTCTATAAATTCACGCAGTCGAACCCTTTTAAAACCGAAAACTTTTTACGTCATAATTTTGGAAATGTGATTTTTTATTAGAGGAAATTAATTTTCAGCGGCGCACCGGAATTTGATTCATAAATATTGCGTGTTTTAGATTATGTATCTCAGTTTAAGAGATTTTCTAAGAATGGTTTGATTGTTGAACCAATATAATCGGTTTCACTCTATTTTAAATTTCTAAAAATTCACACTATCGAACCCTTTTAAAACAGAAAATTTTTACGTTACTTATTTGGAAATGTGCTTTTTTATTATTAAATTAATTTTCAACCGTGCACCGAAATTTAATTCATAAATATTGCGTGTTTTATATTCGGCATCTCAGTTTAAGGGATTTTCTAACAATGGTTTTATTGTTGAAAGAATGTATTCGGTTACACTTTATTTTATATTTCTAAAAATTCACAAAGCCGAACCTTTTAAAAACCGAAAAATGTTTACGTCGTTTTTTTACAAATGTGTTTTTTTATTAGAAAATTAATTTTCAGCCGTGAACCGGAATTTATTTCATAAATATTACGTGTTTTATATTCGATATCTCAGTTTAAGGGATTTTCTAAGAATGGCTTGATTGTTGAAACAATTTATTCCGTTTCACTTTATTTAACATTTCTAAAAATTCACACAGTCGAACCCTTTTAAAACCGAAAAAATTTTACGTTATTCATTTGCAAATGTGCTTTTTTATTAGAAAATTAATTTTCAGCAATCCACCGGGATTTAATTCATAATTATAGCGTGTTTTAGATTATGTATCTCAGTTTAAGGGATTTTCTAACAATGGTTTGATTGTTGAAACAATTTATGCGGTTTCACTTTATTTTACACTTCTAAAAATTCACACAGTCGAAACCTTTTAAAACGAAACAAATTTCACGTAATTTATTTGGAAATGTGCTTTTTTTATTAGGAAATTAATTTTCAGCCGTGCACCGGATTTTAACTCATAAATATTGCGTGTATGATATTCGGTATCTCAGTTTACTGAATTTTATAACAATGGTTTCATTGTTGAAGCAATGTATTCTGTTTCACTTTTTTTTACACTTCTTTAAATTTACACAGTCGAACTCTTTTAAAACCGAAAAATGTTTACGTCATTCATTTGGAAATGTACTTTTTTATTAGGAAATTAATTTTCAGCCATGCACTGGAATTTAATACATACATACTGCGTGTTTTATATTCGGTATCTCAGTTAAGTCAATTTTATAACAATGGTTTCATTGTTGAAACAATGTATTCGATATACTTTATTTTAAATTTCTATATATTCAGACAGTCGAACCATTTTAAAACCGAAAATGTTTACGTCATTCTTTTGGAAATGTGCTTTTTTATTAGGAAATTAATTTTGAGCAGCGCACCGGAATTTAATTAATAAATATTACATGTTTTATATTCGGTATCTCAGTTTAAGGGATTTTCTAACAATGGTTTGATTGTAGAAAAAATGTATTCGGTTACACTTTATTTTTCATTTCTAAAATTTCACACAGCCGAACCTTTTTAAAACCGAAAAATTTTTACGCCATTCTTTTGCAAATGTGCTTTTTTATTGGAATATTAATTTTCAGCTGTGCACCGGAGTTTAATTCATAAATATTGCGTGTTTTAGATTATGTATCTCAGTTTACTGAATTTTATAACAATGGTTTAATTATTGAAACAATGTATTCGGTTACACTTTATTTTACACTTCTAAAAATTTACACAGTCGAACCCTTTTAAAAACGAAAAAATTTTACGTCATTCATTTGGAAATGTACTTTTTTATTAGGAAATTAATTTTCAGCCATTCACTGGAATTTAATACATACATACTGCGTGTTTTATATTCGATATCTTAGTTTAGTGAATTTTATAACAATGGTTTCATTGTTGAAACAATGTATTCGATATACATTATTTCACATTTCTAAAAATTTACACAGCCCAACCCTTTTAGAACGGAAAAAATTTTACGTCATTCTTTTGGAAAAGTGCGTTTTTATTAGGAAATTAATTTTCAGCCGTGCACCGGAATTTAATTAATAAATATTGCGTGTTTTAGATTATGTATCTCAGTTTAAGTGATTTTCTAACAATGGCTTGATTGTTGAAACAAATTATTCCGTTTCACTTTATTTAACATTTCTAAAAATTCACACAGTCGAACCCTTTTAAAACCGAAAAAAGTTTACGTTATTCATTTGCAAATGTGCTTTTTTATTAGAAAATTAATTTTCAGCCATGCACCGGAATTTAATTCATAATTATAGCGTGTTTTAGATTATGTATCTCAGTATAAGGGATTTTCTAACAATGGTTTGATTGTTGAAACAATTTATGCGGTTTCACTTTATTTTACACTTCTAAAAATTCACACAGTCGAAACCTTTTAAAACGAAACAAATTTTACGTAATTTATTTGGAAATGTGCTTTTTTATTAGGAAATTAATTTTCAGCCGTGCACCGGAATTTAATTCATAAATATTGCGTGCATGATATTCGGTATCTCAGTTTACTGAATTTTATAACAATGGTTTCATTGTTGAAGCAATGTATTCTGTTTCACTTTTTTTTACACTTCTAAAAATTTACACAGTCGAACTCTTTTAAAACCGAAAAATGTTTACGTCATTCATTTGGAAATGTACTTTTTTATTAGGAAATTAATTTTCAGCCATGCACTGGAATTTAATACATACATACTGCGTGTTTTATATTCGGTATCTCAGTTAAATCAATTTTATAACAATGGTTTCATTGTTGAAACAATGTGTTCGATATACTTTATTTTACATTTCTTCAAATTCACACAGTCGAACCCTTTTAAAACCGAAAAATTTTTACGTCATAATTTTGGAAATGTGATTTTTTATTAGGAAATTAATTTTCAGCCGTGCACCGGAATTTAATACATAAATTTTGCGTGTTTTATATTCGGTATCTCAGTTTAGTGAATTTTATAACAATGGTTTCATTGTTGAAACAATGTATTCGATATACTTTATTTCACATTTCTAAAAATTTACACAGTCCAACCCTTTTAGAACGGAGAAAATTTTACGTCATTCTTTTGGAAAAGTGCGTTTTTATTAGGAAATTAATTTTCATCCGTGCACCGGAATTTAATTAATAAATATTGCGTGTTTTAGATTATGTATCTCAGTTTAAAGGATTTTCTAACAATGGTTTGATTGTTAAACAATTTATTCGGTTTCACTTTATTTTATATTTCTAAAAATTCACACAGCCGAAACCTTTTAAAACCGAACAAATTTTACGTCATTCATTTGGAAATGTACTTTTTTAGTAGGAAATTAATTTCCAGCCAAGCACCGGAATTTAATACATAAATATTGCGTGTTTTATATTCGGTATCTGAGTTAAGTCAATTTTATAATAATGGCTTCATTGTTGAAACAATGTATTCGATATACTTTATTTTACATTTCTATAAATTCACACAGTCGAGCCCTTTTAAAACCGAAAAATGTTTACGTCACTCTTTTGGAAATGTGCTTTTTTATTAGGAAATTAATTTTCAGCCGTGCACCGGATTTTGATTCATAAATATTGCATGTTTTAGATTATGTATCTCTGTTTAAGGGATTTTCTAACAATGGCTTGATTGTTGAAACAATTTATTCCGTTTCACTTTATTTTACATTTCTAAAAATTCACACAGTCGAACCCTTTTAAAACCGAAAATGTTTTACGTCTTTCATTTGGAAATGTGTTTTTTAATTACGAAATTAAGTTTCACCCCTGCACCGGAATTTAATTCATAAATATTGCGTGTTTTATATTCGGTATGTCAGTTTATGGAATTTTATAACAATGGTTTTATTGTTGAAACAATGCATTCGGTTTCATTTTATTTTACACTTCTAAAAATTTACACAGTCGAACACTTTTAAAACCGAAAAAAATTTTACGTCATTCACTTGGAAATGTGCTTTTTTATTAGGAAATTAATTTTCCGTGCACTGGAATTTAATTCATAAATATTGCGTGTTTTAGATTATGTATCTGAGTTTAAGGGATTCTCTAACAATGGTTTGATTGTTGAAACATTGTATTCGGTTTCACTTTATTTTACATTTCGTAAAATTCACACAGTCGAACCCTTTTAAAACCGAAAAATTTTTACGTCATTCTTTTGGAAATGTGCATTTTTATTAGGAAATTAATTTTCAACCGTGACCCGGTATATAATTCATAAATATTGCGTTCTTTATATTCGGTGTCTCAGTTTACTGAATTTTATAACAATGTTTTCATTGTTGAAACAATGTATTTGGTTTCACTTTAATTTACATTTCTAAAAATTCACACAGACGAACCCGTTTAAAACCGAAAAATTTTTACGTCATTCACTTGGTTCGTTGGTTGATTTTTGACGGCCTATCTATGGATTATCTACACTAGGGATATCGGCCCGAAGGGGGAGTGCCCTTTGTGGGTGTCTTCATAAATTCATAATATATAATAAATTCATAAATGTTTTTATTAGGAAATTAATTTTCAGCTGTGCACCGGAAACTAATACATAAATTTTGCGTGTTTTATATTCGGTATCTCAGTTTAAGTGATATTCTAAAAATTGTTTGATTGTTAAAACAATGTATTCGGTTTCACTTTAATTTACATTTCTAAAAATTCACACAGACGAACCCGTTTAAAACCGAAATTTTTTTAAGTCATGCACTTGGTTGGTTGGTTGATTTTTGATGGCGAATTATCTATACTAGGGATATATGTCCGAGGTGGGAGTGCCCTTCGTGGGGGTCTTTCTAAGGCAAACTAACCTGTATTTACGCATGGAAATCCATGTTTCCAAGAAAATCACGAAACCTCCGAAGGATTAGACCGACGGGAGCGATTAGTATCGAACCCAGCACATCCCGTCTACCAGCTTCGAGAGCAGAACATCGCAGCCACTGGTGGGGCCCGTCATTTACATGGAAATGGGATTTTTTATTAGGAAATTAATTTTCAGCCGTGCACCGGAATTTAATTTATAAATATTGCTTGTTTTATATTCGGTATCAAAGTTTAACAGATTTTCTAACAATGGTTTGATTGTTGAAACAATATAATCGGTTTCACTCTATTTTAAATTTCTAAAAATTTACACAGGCGAACCCTTTTAAAACCGAAAAATTTTTACGACATTCATTTGGAAATGTGATTTTTTATTAGGAATTTAATTATCAGCCGTTCACCGGAATTTAATACAGAAATTTAGGGAGTTTTATATTCGGTATCTCAGTTTAGTGAATTTTATAACAATGGTTTCATTGTTGAAGCAATGTATTCTGTTTCACTTTTTTTTACACTTCTAAAAATTTACACAGTCGAACTCTTTTAAAACCGAAAAATGTTTACGTCATTCATTTGGAAATGTACTTTTTTATTAGGAAATTAATTTTCAGCCATGCACTGGAATTTAATACATACATACTGCGTGTTTTATATTCGGTATCTCAGTTAAATCAATTTTATAACAATGGTTTCATTGTTGAAACAATGTGTTCGATATACTTTATTTTACATTTCTTCAAATTCACACAGTCGAACCCTTTTAAAACCGAAAAATTTTTACGTCATAATTTTGGAAATGTGATTTTTTATTAGGAAATTAATTTTCAGCCGTGCACCGGAATTTAATACATAAATTTTGCGTGTTTTATATTCGGTATCTCAGTTTAGTGAATTTTATAACAATGGTTTCATTGTTGAAACAATGTATTCGATATACTTTATTTCACATTTCTAAAAATTTACACAGTCCAACCCTTTTAGAACGGAGAAAATTTTACGTCATTCTTTTGGAAAAGTGCGTTTTTATTAGGAAATTAATTTTCATCCGTGCACCGGAATTTAATTAATAAATATTGCGTGTTTTAGATTATGTATCTCAGTTTAAAGGATTTTCTAACAATGGTTTGATTGTTAAACAATTTATTCGGTTTCACTTTATTTTATATTTCTAAAAATTCACACAGCCGAAACCTTTTAAAACCGAACAAATTTTACGTCATTCATTTGGAAATGTACTTTTTTAGTAGGAAATTAATTTCCAGCCAAGCACCGGAATTTAATACATAAATATTGCGTGTTTTATATTCGGTATCTGAGTTAAGTCAATTTTATAATAATGGCTTCATTGTTGAAACAATGTATTCGATATACTTTATTTTACATTTCTATAAATTCACACAGTCGAGCCCTTTTAAAACCGAAAAATGTTTACGTCACTCTTTTGGAAATGTGCTTTTTTATTAGGAAATTAATTTTCAGCCGTGCACCGGATTTTGATTCATAAATATTGCATGTTTTAGATTATGTATCTCTGTTTAAGGGATTTTCTAACAATGGCTTGATTGTTGAAACAATTTATTCCGTTTCACTTTATTTTACATTTCTAAAAATTCACACAGTCGAACCCTTTTAAAACCGAAAATGTTTTACGTCTTTCATTTGGAAATGTGTTTTTTAATTACGAAATTAAGTTTCACCCCTGCACCGGAATTTAATTCATAAATATTGCGTGTTTTATATTCGGTATGTCAGTTTATGGAATTTTATAACAATGGTTTTATTGTTGAAACAATGCATTCGGTTTCATTTTATTTTACACTTCTAAAAATTTACACAGTCGAACACTTTTAAAACCGAAAAAAATTTTACGTCATTCACTTGGAAATGTGCTTTTTTATTAGGAAATTAATTTTCCGTGCACTGGAATTTAATTCATAAATATTGCGTGTTTTAGATTATGTATCTGAGTTTAAGGGATTCTCTAACAATGGTTTGATTGTTGAAACATTGTATTCGGTTTCACTTTATTTTACATTTCGTAAAATTCACACAGTCGAACCCTTTTAAAACCGAAAAATTTTTACGTCATTCTTTTGGAAATGTGCATTTTTATTAGGAAATTAATTTTCAACCGTGACCCGGTATATAATTCATAAATATTGCGTTCTTTATATTCGGTGTCTCAGTTTACTGAATTTTATAACAATGTTTTCATTGTTGAAACAATGTATTTGGTTTCACTTTAATTTACATTTCTAAAAATTCACACAGACGAACCCGTTTAAAACCGAAAAATTTTTACGTCATTCACTTGGTTCGTTGGTTGATTTTTGACGGCCTATCTATGGATTATCTACACTAGGGATATCGGCCCGAAGGGGGAGTGCCCTTTGTGGGTGTCTTCATAAATTCATAATATATAATAAATTCATAAATGTTTTTATTAGGAAATTAATTTTCAGCTGTGCACCGGAAACTAATACATAAATTTTGCGTGTTTTATATTCGGTATCTCAGTTTAAGTGATATTCTAAAAATTGTTTGATTGTTAAAACAATGTATTCGGTTTCACTTTAATTTACATTTCTAAAAATTCACACAGACGAACCCGTTTAAAACCGAAATTTTTTTAAGTCATGCACTTGGTTGGTTGGTTGATTTTTGATGGCGAATTATCTATACTAGGGATATATGTCCGAGGTGGGAGTGCCCTTCGTGGGGGTCTTTCTAAGGCAAACTAACCTGTATTTACGCATGGAAATCCATGTTTCCAAGAAAATCACGAAACCTCCGAAGGATTAGACCGACGGGAGCGATTAGTATCGAACCCAGCACATCCCGTCTACCAGCTTCGAGAGCAGAACATCGCAGCCACTGGTGGGGCCCGTCATTTACATGGAAATGGGATTTTTTATTAGGAAATTAATTTTCAGCCGTGCACCGGAATTTAATTTATAAATATTGCTTGTTTTATATTCGGTATCAAAGTTTAACAGATTTTCTAACAATGGTTTGATTGTTGAAACAATATAATCGGTTTCACTCTATTTTAAATTTCTAAAAATTTACACAGGCGAACCCTTTTAAAACCGAAAAATTTTTACGACATTCATTTGGAAATGTGATTTTTTATTAGGAATTTAATTATCAGCCGTTCACCGGAATTTAATACAGAAATTTAGGGAGTTTTATATTCGGTATCTCAGTTTAGTGAATTTTATAACAATGGTTTCATTGTTGAAGCAATGTATTCTGTTTCACTTTTTTTTACACTTCTAAAAATTTACACAGTCGAACTCTTTTAAAACCGAAAAATGTTTACGTCATTCATTTGGAAATGTACTTTTTTATTAGGAAATTAATATTCAGCCGTGCACTGGAATTTAATACATACATACTGCGTGTTTTATATTCGGTATCTCAGTTAAGTCAATTTTATAACAATGGTTTCATTGTTGAAACAATGTATTCGATATACTTTATTTTAAATTTCTATATATTCAGACAGTCGAACCATTTTAAAACCGAAAAATTTTTACGTCATTCTTTTGGAAATGTGCTTTTTTATTAGGAAATTAATTTTCAGCAGCGCACCGGAATTTAATTAATAAATATTACATGTTTTATATTCGGTATCTCAGTTTAAGGGATTTTCTAACAATGGTTTGATTGTAGAAACAATGTATTCGGTTACACTTTATTTTACACTTCTAAAAATTTACACAGTCGAACCCTTTTAAAACCGAAAAATTTTTACGTTATTCATTTGGAAATGTGCTTTTTTATTAGGAAATTAATTTTCAACCGTGCACCGAAATTTAATTCATAAATATTGCGTGTATTATATTCGGTATCTCAGTTTACTGAATTTTATAACAATGGTTTCATTATTGAAGCAATTTATTCGGTTTCACTTTATTTTACACTTCAAAAAATTTACACAGTCGAACCCTTTTAAAAACGAAAAAATATTACGTCATTCATTTGAAAATGTACTTTTTTATTAGGAAATTAATTTTCAGCCATTCACTGGAATTTAATACATAAATTTTGCGTGTTTTATATTCGGTATCTCAGTTTAAGTGATAATATAAATCTGTTTGATTGTTGAAACAATGTATTCGGTTTCACTTTATTTTACATTTGTATTAATTCACACAGTCGAACCCTTTTTAAACGGAAAAATTTTTACGTCATTCTTTTGGAAATGTGCATTTTTATTAGGAAATTAATATTCAACCGTGACCCGGAATGTAATTCATAAATATTGCGTGCTTTATATTCGGTGTCTCAGTTTACTGAATTTTATAACAATGTTTTCATTGTTGAAACAATGTATTAGGTTTCACTTTAATTTACATTTCTAAAAATTCACACAGACGAACCCGTTTAAAACCGAAAAATTTTTACGTCATTCACTTGGTTGGTTGGTTGATTTTTGACCGCCGATTATCTACACTAGGGATATCGGCCCGAAGGGGGAGTGCCCTTTGTGGGGGTCTTTATGAGGGAAACTAACCTGTATTTACGCATGCAAATCCATGTCTCGAAGAAAACCACGAAAACTCCGAAGGATTAGGCCGACGGGCGCGATTGGTATCGAACCCAGCACATCCCGTCTATCAGCTTCAAGAGCATAACCGTTCAGCCACTGGTGGGGCTCGTCATTCACATGGAAATGTGATTTTTTTATTAGGAGATTAATTTTCAGCCGTGCGCAGGAATTTAATTCATAAATGTTGCTTGTTTTATATTCGGTATCAAAGTTTAAGAGATTTTCTAAGAATTGTTTGATTGTTGAAACAATATGATCGGTTTCACTCTATTTTAAATTTCTAAAAATTCACACTATCGAACCCTTTTAAAACAGAAAATTTTTACGACATTCATTTGGAAAAGTGATTTTTAATTAGGAAATAATTTTCAGCCGTGCACCCGAATTTAATTCATAAATATTGCGTATTTTATATTAGGTATCTCAGTTTACTGAATTTTATAACAATGTTTTCATTGTTGAAACAATGTATTAGTTTTCAATTTAATTTACATTTCTAAAAATTCACACAGTCGAACCCTTTTAAAACCGAAAATTTTTTAAGTCATGCACTTGGTTGGTTGGTTGATTTTTGATGGCGAATTATCTATACTAGGGATATATGTCCGAGGTGGGAGTGCCCTTCGTGGGGGTCTTTCTAAGGCAAACTAACCTGTATTTAAGCATGGAAATCCATGTTTCCAAGAAAATCACGAAAACTCCGAAGGATTAGACCGACGGGCGCGATTAGTATCGAACCCAGCATATCCCGTCTACCAGCTTCGAGAGCAGAACATCTCAGCCACTGGTGGGGCCCGTCATTTACATGGAAATGGGTTTTTTTTATTAGGAAATTAATTTTCAGCCGTGCACCGGAATTTAATTTATAAATATTGCTTGTTTTATATTCGGTATCAAAGTTTAAGAGATTTTCTAACAATGGTTTGATTGTTGAAACAATATAATCGGTTTCACTCTATTTTAAATTTCTAAAAATTCACACTGTCGAACCCTTTTAAAACCGAAAAATGTTTACGTCATTCATTTGGAAATGTGATTTTTTATTAGGAAATTAATTTTCAGCCGTGCACCGGAATTAAATACATAAATTTTGCGTGTTTTATATTCGGTATCTCAGTTTCGTCAATTTTATAACAATCGTTTTATTGTATAAACAATGTATTCGATATACTTTATTTTACATTTCTATAAATTCACACAGTCGAACCCTTTTAAAACCGAAATTTTTTACGTCATTCTTTAGAAAATGTAAATGAAAATGTGTGTCATGCGTGTTTTAGATTATGTATCTGAGTTTAAGGGATTCTCTAACAATAGTTTGATTGTTGAAACATTGTATTCTGCTTCACTTTATATTACATTTCTTAAAATTCACACAGTCGGACCCTTTTAAAACCGAAATATTTTTACGACATTCATATGGAAATGTGATTTTTTATCAGGAAATTAATTTTCAGCCGTGCACCGGAATTTAATTCATAAATATTGCTTGTTTTATATTCGGTATCAAAGTTTAAAAGATTTTCTAACAATGGTTTGATTGTTGAAACAATATAATCGGTTTCACTCTATTTTAAATTTCTAAAAATTCACACTGTCGAATCCTTTTAAAACAGAAAATGTTTACGTAATTTATCAGGATATGTGCTTTTTTCTTAGGAAATTAATTTACAGCCGTGCACCGGAATTTAATCAATAAATATTGCGTGATTTATATTCGGTATCTCAGTTACTGAATTTTATAACAATGGTTTCTTTATTGAAGCAATGTATTCGGTTTCACTTTATTTTACACTTAAAAAAATTTACACAGTCGAACCCTTTTAAAACCGAAAAATTTTTACGACATACATTTGGAAATGTGATTTTTTATTAGGAATTTAATTATCAGCCGTGCACCGGAATTTAATACAGAAATTTAGGGTGTTTTATATTCGGTATCTCAGTTTAGTGAATTTTATAACAATGGTTTCATTGTTGAAACAATGTATTCGATATACTTTATTTTACATTTCTATAAATTCACACAGTCGAACCGTTTTAAAACCGAAAAATTTTTACGTTATAATTTTGGAAATGTGATTTTTTATTAGGAAATTAATTTTCAGCTGTGCACCGGAATTTAATACATAAATTTTGCGTGTTTTATATTCGGTATATCAGTTTAAGTGATATTCTAAAAATTGTTTGATTGTTAAAACAGTGTATTCGGTTTCACTTTAGTTTACATTTCTAAAAATTCACACAGTCGAACCCTTTTCAAACCGAAAAATTTTTACGACATACATTTGGAAATGTGATTTTTTATTAGGAATTTAATTATAGGCCGTACACCGGAATTTCATACAAAAATTTAAGGTGTTTTATATTCGGTATCTCAGTTTAGTGAATTTTATAACAATGGTTTTATTGTTGAAACAATGTATTCGATATACCTTATATTACATTTCTAAAAATTCAAAAAGCCGAACCTTTTTAAAATCGAAAAATTTTTACTTCATTCTTTTGGAAATGTGCTTTTTTATTAGAAAAATAATTTTCAGCCGTGCACCGGAATTTAATTCATAATTATAGCATGTTTTAGATTCTGTATCTCAGTTTAAAGGATTTCCTAACAATGGTTTGATTGTTAAACAATTTATTCGGTTTCACTTTATTTTACATTTCTAAAAATTCACACAGTCGAACCCTTTTAAAACCGAAAACGTTTTACGTCATTCATTTGGAAATGTGTTTTTTTATTACGAAATTAAGTTTCAACCGTGCACTGAAATTTATACATAAATATTGCGTGTTTTATATTCGGTATCTCAGTTAAATCAATTTTATAACAACAGTTTCATTGTTGAAACAATGTATTCGATACACTTTATTTTACATTTCTATAAATTCACACAGTCGAAACCTTTTAAAACTAAACAAATTTTACGTCATTCATTTGGAAATGTACTTTTTTATTAGGAAATTAATTTTCAGCCATGCACTGGAATTTAATACATAAATATTGCGTGTTTTATATTTGGTATCTCAGTTAAATCAATTCTATAACAATGGTTTCATTGTTGAAACAATGTATTCGATATACTTTATTTTACATTTCTATAAATTCACACAGTCGAACCCTTTTAAAACAAAAAAATTTTTACGTCATAATTTTGGAAATATGATTTTTTATTAGGAAATTAATTTTCAGCCGTGCACCGGAATTTAATTAATAAATATTGCGTGTTTTAGA
>CAWVRF010001171.1:0-71000 GCA_963932465.1 Maratus speciosus | reverse complement strand
GTTATTTAAACAGCATAATGAGAATATTTTGAATATTTATTAGTCGGAAATTATTTATTCCATTACTAATATCTTTGGAATAAGAAACGTCAGTCATTATAATTATTATTTAAACTGTATTTATGAGAATATTTTGAAAATTTATTATGGGAGAAATTATTTATTCCATAACTAAGATATTTGGATTAAGAAATGTCGATCATTATTATTATTAAACTGTATTTATGAGAATATTGTGAATATTTATTATGGGAGAAATTATTTATTCCATAACTAAGATGATTGGAATAAGAAATTTCAATCATTAATATTATTTAAACTTGATTTATTTGAATATTTTGAATATTTATTATGGGAGAAATTATTTATTCCATTACTAAGATCTTTAGAATAAGAAATGTCAGAATATTTTGAATATTTATTATTGCTAAAATTATTCATTATAAGAATTGCCAATTATTATTATTATTTAAACTGGATTTATGAGAATATTTATAATATTTATTATTGGAGAAATTATCTAGTCCATTACTAAGATCTTGTGAATAAGAAATGTCAATAATTATTATTATGTAAAATGGATTTATTAGAATATTTTGAATATTTATTATAGGAAAAATTATTTATTCCGTAACTAAGATCTTTGGAATAAGAAATGTCAATCATTATTAATATTTAAACTTGATTTATTTGAATATTTTGAATATATATTATGGGGGAAATTATTTATTCATAAATAAGATTTTTGGAATAAGAAATGTAAATCATTATTATTATTTAAACTGGATATATGAGAATATTTTGTATATTTATTATGGGAGAAATTATTTATTCTTTTGCATTAGAAATGTCAAACGTTATTATTTTTTTTAACTGGATTTATGAGAATATTTTGAATATCTATTATTATAGAAATTATTTATTCCATTACTAAGATCTTTGGAATAAGAAATTCCAGAATATTTTGAATATTTATTATTACTCAAATTATTTATAAGAATTGCCAATCATTATTATTATTTAAACTGGATTTATGAGAATATTTATAATATTTAATATTGGAGAAATTATCTAGTTCATTACTAAGATCTTTGGAATAAGAAATGTCAATCATTATTATTATTTAAAATGGATTTATGAGAATATTTTGAATATTTATTATAGGAAAAATTATTTATTCCATAACTAAGATCTTTGGAATAAGAAATGTCAATCATTATTATTATTTAAACTTTATTTATTTGAATATTTTGAATGTCTATTATGGGTGAAATTATTTATTCCATAACTAAGATCTGTGGAATAAGAAATTTCAATCATTAATATTGTTGAAACTTGATTTATTTGAATATTTTGAATATTTATTATGGGAGAAATTATTAATTCAATTACTAAGATCTTTGCAATAAGAAATGTCAGAATATTTTGAATATTTATTATGGGGGAAATTATTTATTCAATAACTAAGATATTTGGAGTAAGAAATGTCAATCATTATTATTAAACTGGATTTATGAGAATATTTTAAATATTTATTATGGGAGAAATTATTTATTCCATTACTTCTTTACCATCTTTGGAATAAGAAATGTCAGAATATTTTGAATATTTATTATTGGTGAAATTATTTATAATAAGAATTGCCAATCATTATTATTATTTAAACGTAATTTATGAAAATATTTATAATATTTATTATTGGAGAAAATATTTATTCAATTACTAAGATCTGTGGAATAAGAAATGTCAATTGTTATTGTTATTTAAACAGCATAATGAGAATATTTTGAATATTTATTATTCGGAAATTATTTATTCCATTACTAAAATCTTTGGAATAAGAAACGTCAGTTATTATAATTATTATTTAAACTGTATTTATGAGAATATTTTGAAAATTTATTATGGGAGAAATTATTTATTCCATAACTAAGATGTTTGGAATAAGAAATTTCAATCATTATTATTATTTAAACTTGATTTATTTGAATATTTTTAATATTTATTATGGGAGAAATTATTTATTCCATAACTAAGATCTTTGGAATAAGAAATTTCAATCATTAATATTATTTAAACTTGATATATTTGAATATTTATTATAGGGGAAATTATTTATTCAATAACTAAGATATTTGTAATAAGAAATGTCAATCATTATTATTAAACTGGATTTATGAGAATATTTTAAATATTTATTATGGGAGAAATTATTTATTCCATTACTTCTTTACCATCTTTGGAATAAGAAATGTCAGAATATTTTGAATATTTATTACTGGTGAAATTACTTATAATAAGAATTGCCAATCATTATTATTATTTAAACGTAATTTATGAAAATATTTATAATATTTATTATTCGAGAAAATATTTATTCAATTACTAAGATCTGTGGAATAAGAAATGTCAATTCTTATTGTTATTTAAACAGCATAATGAGAATATTTTGAATATTTATTAGTCGGAAATTATTTATTCCATTACTAAAATCTTTGGAATAAGAAGCGTAAGTTATTATAATTATTATTTAAACTGTATTTATGAGAATATTTTGCAAATTTATTATGGGAGAAATTATTTATTCCATAACTAAGATATTTGGAATAAGAAATGTCGATCATTATTATTATTAAACTGTATTTATGAGAATATTTTGAATATTTATAATGGGAGAAATTTTTTATTCCATAACTAAGATGTTTGGAATAAGAAATTTCAATCATTAATATTATTTAAACTGTATTTATTTGAATATTTTGAATATTTATTATGGGAGAAATTATTTATTCCATTACTAAGATCTTTGGAATAAGAAATGTCAGAATATTTTGAATATTTATTATTGCTGAAATTATTTATAATAAGAATTGCCACTCTTTATTATTATTTAAACTGGATTTATGAGAATATTTATAATATTTAATATTGGAGAAATTATCTAGTTCATTACTAAGATCTTTGGAATAAGAAATGGCAGAATATTTTGAATATTTATTATTGCTGAAATTATTTATAATAAGAATTGCCACTCTTTATTATTATTTAAACTGGATTTATGAGAATATTTATAATATTTAATATTGGAGAAATTATCTATTTCATTACTAAGATCTTTGGAATAAGAAATGTCAATCATTATTATTATTTAAAATGGATTTATGAGAATATTTTGAATATTTATTATAAGAAAAATTATTTATTCCATAACTAAGATCTTTGGAATAAGAAATGTCAGAATATTTTAAATATTAATTATTCCTGAAATTATTTATAATAAGAATTGCCAATCATTATTATTATTTAAACTGGATTTATGAGAATATTTATAATATTTATTATTGGAGAACTTCTCTAGTCCTTTTCTAAGATTTTGTGAATAAGAAATGTCAATAATTATTATTATTTAAAATGGATTTGTGAGAATATTTTGAATATATATTATAGGAAAAATTATTTATTCCATAACTAAAATCTTTGGAATAAGAAATGTCAATCATTATTATTATTTAAACTTGATTTATTTGAATATTTTTAATATTTATTATGGGAGAAATTATTTATTCCATAACTAAGATCTTTGGAATAAGAAATGTCAATCATTATCATTATTTAAACTTGATATATTTGAATATTTATTATAGGGGAAATTATTTATTCAATAACTAAGATATTTGGAGTAAGAAATGTCAATCAGTATTATTAAACTGGATTTATGAGAATATTTTAAATATTTATTATGGGAGAAATTATTTATTCCATTACTTCTTTACCATCTTTGGAATAAGAAATGTCAGAATATTTTGAATATTTATTATTGGTGAAATTATTTATAATAAGAATTGCCAATCATTATTATTATTTAAACTTAATTTATGAAAATATTTATAATATTTATTATTGGAGAAAATATTTATTCAATTACTAAGATCTGTGGAATAAGAAATGTCAATAATTATTATTATTTAAAATGGATTTATGAGAATATTTTGAATATTTATTATTCGAGAAATTATTTATTAAATTACTAAAATTTGTGGAATAAGAAATGCCAATCTTTATATGTTATTTAAACTGGATTAATGTGAATATTTTGAATATTTATCATGGGAGAATTTATTTATTCCATAACTAAGATGTTTGGAATAAGAAATTTCAATCATTAATATTATTTATACTTGATTTATCTGAATATCTTGAATATTTATTATGGGAGAAATTATTTTTTCCAGTACTAAGATCTTTGGAATAAGAAATGTCAGAATATTTTGAATATTAATTATTGCTGAAATTATTTATAATAAGAATTGCCAATCATTATTATTATTTAAACTGGATTTATGAGAATATTTATAATATTTATTATTGGAGAAATTATCTAGTCCTTTACTAAGATCTTGTGAATAAGAAATCTCAATCATTATTATTACTTAAAATTTATTTATGAGAATATTTTGAATATTTATTATAGGAAAAATTATTTATTCCATATCTAAGATCTTTGGAATAAGAAATTTCAACCATTATTATTATTTAAACTTGATTTATTTGAATATTTTGAATATTTATTATGGGAGAAAATATTTATTCCATTACTAAGACCTTTGGAATAAGAAATGTCAGAATATTTTGAATATTTATTATTGCTGAAATTATTTATAATAAGAATTGCCAATCATTATTATTATTTAAACATAATTTATGAAAATATTTATAATATTTATTATTGGACAAAATATTTATTCAATTACTAAGATCTGTGGAATAAGAAATGTCAATTGTTATTGTTATTTAAAATGGATTTATGAGAATATTTTGAATATTTATTATAGGAAAAATTATTTATTCCATAACTAAGATCTTTGGAATAAGAGACTTCAATCATTATTATTATTTAAACTGGATATATGAGAATATTTTGTATATTTATTATGGGAGAAATTATCTATTCTTTGGCATTAGAAATGTCAAACATTATTATTATTTTTTTGAACAGGATTTATGAGAATATTTTGAATATCTATTATTACAGAAATTATTTATTCTATTACTAAGATCTTTGGAATAAGAAATGTCCATCATTATTATTATTTAAACTGGATTTATGAGAATATTTTGAATATCTATTATTACAGAAATTATTTATTCTATTACTGAGATCTTTTGAATAAGAAATGTCCATCATTATTATTATTTAAACTGGATTTATGAGAATATTTTGAATATTTATTATTCGACAAATTATTTATTCAATTACTAAAATCTGTGGAATAAGAAATGTCAATCATTATTATTATTTAAACTTGATTTATTTGAATATTTTGAATATTTATTATAGGGGAAATTATTTATTCCATAACTAAGATCTTTGGAATAAGAAATGTCAATCATTATTATTATTTAAACTTGATTTATTTGAATATTTTTAATATTTATTATCGGAGAAATTATTTATTCCATAACTAAGATCTTTGGAATAAGAAATTTCAATCATTAATATTATTTAAACTTGATTTATTTGAATACTTTGAATACTTATTATGGGAGAAATTATTTATTCAATTATTAAGATCTTTGGAATAAGAAATGTCAGAATATTTTGAATATTTATTATTGCTGAAATTATTTATAATAAGAATTGCCAATCATTATTATTATTTAAACTGGATTTATGAGAATATTTACAATATTTGTTATTGGAGAAATTATCTAGTCCATTACTAAGATCTTGTGAATAAGAAATGTCAATCATTATTATTATTAAAAGTGGATTTTTGAGAATATTTTGAATATTTATTATAGGAAAAATTATTTATTCCATAACTAAGATCTTTGGAATAAGAAATGTCAATCATTATTATTATTTAAACTTGATTTATTTGCATATTTTAAATATTTATTATGGGGGAAATTATTTATTCTATAAATAAGATATTTGGAATAAGAAATGTAAATCATTATTATTATTTAAACTGGATTTATGAGAATATTTATAATATTTAATATTGGAGAAATTATCTAGTTCATTACTAAGATCTTTGGAATAAGAAATGTCAATCATTATTATTATTTAAAATGGATTTATGAGAATATTTTGAATATTTATTATAGGAAAAATTATTTATTCCATAACTAAGATCTTTGGAATAAGAAATGTCAATCATTATTATTATTTAAACTGGATTTATAAGAATATTTTAAATATTTACTATAGAAGATATGATTTATTCCATAACTAAGATGTTTGGAATAAGAAATGTCAATCATTATTATTATTTAAACTTGATTTATTTGAATATTTTGAATATTTATTATGGGAGAAATTATTTATTCCATAACTAAGATCTTTGGTATAAGAAATGTCAATCATTATTATTATTTAAACTTGATTTATTTGAATATTTATTATATGGGAAATTATTTATTCAATAACTAAGATATTTGGTATAAGAAATGTCAATCATTATTATTATTTAAACTTGATTTATTTGAATATTTATTATATGGGAAATTATTTATTCAATAACTAAGATATTTGGTATAAGAAATGACAATCATTATTATTAAACTGGATTTATGAGATTATTTTAAATATTTATTATGGGAGAAATTATTTATTCCATTCTTTACCATCTTTGGAATAAGAAATGTTAGAATATTTTGAATATTTATTATTGATGAAATTATATATAATAAGAATTGCCAATCATTATTATTATTTAAAAGTAATTTATAAAAATATTTATATTTATTATTGAAGAAAATATTTATTCAATTACTCAGATCTGTGGAATAAGAAATGCCAATTGTTATTGTTATTTAAACAGCATAATGAGAATATTTTGAATATTTATTAGTCGGAAATTATTTATTCCATTACTAATATCTTTGGAATAAGAAACGTCAGTCATTATAATTATTATTTAAACTGTATTTATGAGAATATTTTGAAAATTTATTATGGGAGAAATTATTTATTCCATAACTAAGATATTTGGATTAAGAAATGTCGATCATTATTATTATTAAACTGTATTTATGAAAATATTGTGAATATTTATTATGGGAGAAATTATTTATTCCATAACTAAGATCTTTAGAATAAGAAATGTCAGAATATTTTGAATATTTATTATTGCTAAAATTATTCATTATAAGAATTGCCAATTATTATTATTATTTAAACTGGATTTATGAGAATATTTATAATATTTATTATTGGAGAAATTATCTAGTCCATTACTAAGATCTTGTGAATAAGAAATGTCAATAATTATTATTATGTAAAATGGATTTATTAGAATATTTTGAATATTTATTATAGGAAAAATTATTTATTCCGTAACTAAGATCTTTGGAATAAGAAATGTCAATCATTATTAATATTTAAACTTGATTTATTTGAATATTTTGAATATATATTATGGGGGAAATTATTTATTCATAAATAAGATTTTTGGAATAAGAAATGTAAATCATTATTATTATTTAAACTGGATATATGAGAATATTTTGTATATTTATTATGGGAGAAATTATTTATTCTTTTGCATTAGAAATGTCAAACGTTATTATTTTTTTTAACTGGATTTATGAGAATATTTTGAATATCTATTATTATAGAAATTATTTATTCCATTACTAAGATCTTTGGAATAAGAAATTCCAGAATATTTTGAATATTTATTATTACTCAAATTATTTATAAGAATTGCCAATCATTATTATTATTTAAACTGGATTTATGAGAATATTTATAATATTTAATATTGGAGAAATTATCTAGTTCATTACTAAGATCTTTGGAATAAGAAATGTCAATCATTATTATTATTTAAAATGGATTTATGAGAATATTTTGAATATTTATTATAGGAAAAATTATTTATTCCATAACTAAGATCTTTGGAATAAGAAATGTCAATCATTATTATTATTTAAACTTGATTTATTTGAATATTTTGAATGTCTATTATGGGTGAAATTATTTTTTCCATAACTAAGATCTTTGGAATAAGAAATTTCAATCATTAATATTGTTGAAACTTGATTTATTTGAATATTTTGAATATTTATTATGGGAGAAATTATTAATTCAATTACTAAGATCTTTGCAATAAGAAATGTCAGAATATTTTGAATATTTATAATTGCTGAAATTATTTATAATAAGAATTGCCAATCATTATTATTATTTAAACTGGATTTATGAGAATATTTACAATATTTATTATTGGAGAAATTATCTAGTCCATTACTAAGATCTTGTGAATAAGAAATGTCAATCATTATTATTATTTAAAATGGATTTATAAGAATATTTTGAATATATATTATAGGAAAAATTATTTATTCCATAACTAAGATCTTTGGAATAAGAAATGTCAATCATTATTATTATTTAAAGTTGATTTATTTGAATATTTTTAATATTTAATATGGGAGAAATTATTTATTCCATAACTAAGATCTTTGGAATAAGAAATGTCAATCATTATCATTATTTAAACTTGATATATTTGAATATTTATTATAGGGGAAATTATTTATTCAATAACTAAGATATTTGGAGTAAGAAATGTCAATCATTATTATTTAAACTGGATATATGAGAATATTTTGTATATTTATTATGGGAGAAATTAATTATTCATTGGCATTAGAAATGTCAAACATTATTATTATTTTTTTGAACTGGATTTATGAGAATATTTTGAATATCTATTATTATAGAAATTATTTATTCCATTACTAAGATCTTTGGAATAAGAAATGTCCATCATTATTATTATTTAAACTGGATTTATGAGAATATTTTGAATATTTATTATTCGAGAAATTATTTTTTCAATTACTAAAATCTGTGGAATAAGAAATGCCAATCGTTATTGTTATTTAAACTGGATTTATGTGAATATTTTGAATATTTATCATGGGAGAATTTATTTATTCCATAACTAAGATATTTTGAATAAGAAATGTCAATCATTATTATTATTTAAACTGGATTTATGAGAATATTTTGAATATTTATAATTCGAGAAATTATTTATTCAATTACTAAAATCTGTGGAATAAGAAATGCCAATCGATATTGTTATTTAAACTGGATTTATATGAATATTTCGCAGAGTTACATCACTTGATTAGGCTATTTCTCAAACTAACAGAAGAATAGCCTAGATAGCCTATATTTAGGCTAAATAGACTATAATTAGGCTAGATAGGCATTTTAAACCCTAAATTGAACATTTGTGCTTAGTCTACACTATATAACGCGTTTATGCATAGTTACATTACTTGACTAGGCTTTTTGGCAAACTAACACAATATACAGAATAAACTAACAGAAATAGCCTAGATAGCATATATTTAGGCTAAATAGACTATATCTAGGCTAAATAGACTATATCTAGGCTAGATAGGCATTTTAATCCCTAAATTGAACAACTGTGCTTAGTCTGCACTATATAACGCGTTTACGCAGAGTTACATCACTTGACTAGGCTATTTCTCAAACTAACAGAAGAATAGCCTAGATAGTCTATATTTAGGCTAAATAGACTATATCTAGGCTAGATAAGCATTTTAAACCCTAAATTGAACATTTGTGCTTAGTCTGCACTATATAACGCGTTTATGCAAAGTTAACTCACTTGACTATGATATTTCTCAAACTAGCAGAAGAATACCCGAGATAGCCTATATTTAGGCTAAATAGACTATATATCGGCTAGATAGGCATTTTAAACCCTAAATTGAGCAACTGTGCTTAGTCTGCACTATATAACGCGTTTCTGCAGAGTTACATCACTTGACTAGGCTATTTCTCAAACTAACAGAAGAATAGCCTAGATAGCCTATATTTAGGCTAAATAGACTATATCTAGGCTAGATAGGCATTTTAATCCCTAAATTGAACAACTGTGCATAGTCTGCACTATATAACACGTTTATGCAGAGTTACATCACTTGACCAGGTTTTTTGGCAAACTAACAGAATATACAGAATAAACTAACAGAAATAGCCTAGATAGCCTATATTTAGGCTAAATAGACTATATCTAGGCTAAATAGACTATATCTAGGATAGATAGGCATTTTAAAACCTAAATTGAACATTTGTGCTTAGTCTGCGCTATATAACGCGTTTATGCAGAGTTAACTCACTTGACTAGGATATTTCTCAAACTAGCAGAAGAATAGCCGAGATAGCCTATATTTAGGCTAAATAGACTATATCTCGGCTAGATAGGCATTTTAAACTCTAAATTGAACAACTGTGCTTAGTCTGCACTATATAACGCGTTTATGCAGAGTTACGTCACTTGACTAGGCTTTTTGTCAAACTAACACATTATACAGAATAAACTAACAGAAATAGCCTAGATAGCCTATATTTAGGCTAAATAGACTATATCTAGGCTAAATAGACTATATCTAGGCTAGATAGGCATTTAAAACTCTAAATTGAACAACTGTGCTTAGACTGCACTATATAACGCGTTTACGCAGAGTTACATCACTTGACTAGGCTATTTCTCAAACTAGAAGAAGAATAGCCTAGATAGCCTATATTTAGGATAAATAGACTATATGTAGGCTAGATAGGCATTTTAAAACTTAAATTGAACATTTGTGCTTAGTCTGCACTATATAACGCGTTTATGCAGTGTTAACTCACTTGACTAGGATATTTCTCAAACTAGCAGAAGAATTATATTTATTATTATTATTTAAAATGGATTTATGAGAATATTTTGAATATTTATTATAAGAAACATTATTTATTCCATAACTAAGAGCTTCGAAATAAGAAATGTCAATCATTAATATTATTTGTACTTGATTTATTTGAATATTTTGAATATTTATTATGGGAGAAATTATTCTTTCCATTACTAAGATCTTTGGAATAAGAAATGGCAGAATATTTTGAATATTTATTATTGCTGAAATTATTTATAATAAGAATTGCCAATCATTATTATTATTTAAACGTAATTTATGAAAAAAATTATAATATTTATTATTGGACAAAATATTTATTCAATTACTAAGATCTGTGGAATAAGAAATGTCAATTGTTATTGTTATTTAAACAGCATAATGAGAATATTTTGAATATTTATTATTCGGGAATTATTTATTCCATTAATAAAATCTTTGGAATAAGAAACGTCAGTTATTATAATTATTATTTAAACTGTATTTATGAGAATATTTTGAAAATTTATTATGGGAGAAATTATTTATTCCATAACTAAGATATTTGGAATAAGAAATGTCGATCATTATTATTATTAAACTGTATTTATGAGAATATTTTGAATATTTATTATGGGAGAAATTATTTATTCCATAACTAAGATCTTTGGAATAAGAAATGTCAATCATTATTATTATTTAAACTTGATTTATTTGAATATTTTAAATATTTATTATGGGGGAAATTATTTATTCTATAAATAAGATATTTGGAATAAGAAATGTAAATCATTATTATTATTTAAACTGGATATATGAGAATATTTTGTATATTTATTATGGGAGAAATTATTTATTCTTTAGCATTAGAAATGTCAAACATTATTATTATTTTTTAGAACTGGATTTATGAGAATATTTTGAATATCTATTATTATAGAAATTATTTATTCCATTACTAAGATCTTTGGAATAAGAAATGTCCATCATTATTATTATTTAAACTGGATTTACGAGAATATTTTGAATATTTATTATTCGAGAAATTATTTATTCAATTACTAAAATCTGTGGAATAAGAAATGCCAATCGTTATTGTTATTTAAACTGGATTTATGTGAATATTTTGAATATTTATCATGGGAGAATTTATTTATTCCATAACTAAGATATTTTGAATAAGAAATGTCAATCATTATTATTATTTAAACTGGATTTATAAGAATATTTTAAATATTTATTATAGAAGAAATGATTTATTCCATAACTAAGATCTTTGGAATAAGAAATGTCAATCATTATCATTATTTAAACTTGATATATTTGAATATTTATTATAGGGGAAATTATTTATTCAATAACTAAGATATTTGGAATAAGAAATGTCAATCATTATTATTAAGCTGGATTTATGAGAATATTTTAAATATTTATTATTGGTGAAAGTATTTATAATAAGAATTGCCAATCATTATTATTATTTAAACGTAATTTATGAAAATATTTATAATATTTATTATTGGAGAAAATATTTATTCAATTACTAAGATCTGTGGAATAAGAAATGTCAGTTATTATAATTATTATTTAAACTGTATTTATGAGAATATTTTGAAAATTTATCATGGGAGAAATTATTTATTCCATAACTAAGATATTTGGAATAAGAAATGTCGATCATTATTATTATTAAACAGTATTTATGAGAATATTTTGAATATTTATTATGGGAGAAATTATTTATTCCATAACTTTTGGAATAAGAAATTTCAATCATTAATATTATTTATACTTGATTTATTTGAATATCTTGAATATTTATTATGGGAGAAATTATTTTTTCCATTACTAAGATCTTTGGAATAAGAAATGTCAGAATATTTTAAATATTAATTATTCCTGAAATTATTTATAATAAGAATTGCCAATCATTATTATTATTTAAACTGGATTTATGTGAATATTTTGAATATTTATCATGGGAGAATTTATTTATTCCATAACTAAGATATTTTGAATAAGAAATGTCAATCATTATTATTATTTAAACTGGATTTATAAGAATATTTTAAATATTTATTATAGAAGAAATGATTTATTCCATAACTAAGATGTTTGGAATAAGAAATGTCAATCATTATTATTATTTAAACTTGATTTATTTGAATATTTTTAATATTTATTACGGGAGAAATTATTTATTCCATAACTAAGATCTTTGGAATAAGAAAGGTCAATCATTATCATTATTTAAACTTGATATATTTGAATATTTATTATAGGGGAAATTATTTATTCAATAACTAAGATATTTGGAATAAGAAATGTCAATCATTATTATTAAGCTGGATTTATGAGAATATATTAAATATTTATTATGGGAAAAATTATTTATTCCATTACTTCTTTACCATCTTTGGAATAAGAAATGTCAGAATATTTTGAATATTTATTATTGGTGAAATTATTTATAATAAGAATTGATAATCATTATTATTATTTAAACGTAATTTATGAAAATATTTATAATATTTATTATTGGAGAAAATATTTATTCAATTACTAAGATCTGTGGAATAAGAAATGTCAATTGTTATTGTTATTTAAACAGCATAATGAGAATATTTTGAATATTTATTAGTCGGAAATTATTTATTCCATTACTAAAATATTTGGTATAAGAAGTGTCAGTTATTATAATTATTATTTAAACTGTATTTATGAGAATATTTTGCAAATTTATTATGGGAGAAATTATTTATTCCATAACTAAGATATTTGGAATAAGAAATGTCGATCATTATTATTATTAAACTGTATTTATGAGAATATTTTGAATATTTATAATGATAGAAATTTTTTATTCCATAACTAAGATGTTTGGAATAAGAAATTTCAATCATTAATATTATTTAAACTTGATTTATTTGAATATTTTGAATATTTATTATGGGAGAAAATATTTATTCCATTACTAAGATCTTTGGAATAAGAAATGGCAGAATATTTTGAATATTTATTATTGCTGAAATTATTTGTAATAAGAATTTCCACTCTTTATTATTATTTAAACTGGATTTATGAGAATATTTATAATATTTAATATTGGAGAAATTATCTAGTTCATTACTAAGATCTTTGGAATAAGAAATGGCAGAATATTTTGAATATTTATTATTGCTGAAATTATTTATAATAAGAATTGCCACTCTTTATTATTATTTAAACTGGATTTATGAGAAAATTTATAATATTTAATATTGGAGAAATTATCTATTTCATTACTAAGATCTTTGGAATAAGAAATGTCAATCATTATTATTATTTATACTTGATTTATTTCAATATTTTGAATATTTATTATGGGAGAAATTATTTTTTCCATTACTAAGATCTTTGGAATAAGAAATGGCAGAATATTTTGAATATTTATTATTGGTGAAATTATTTATAATAAGAATTGCAAATCATTATTATTATTTAAACGTAATTTATGAAAATATTTATAATATTTATTATTGGAGAAAATATTTATTCAATTACTAAGATCTGTGGAATAAGAAATGTCAATTGTTATTGTTATTTAAACAGCATAATGAGAATATTTTGAATATTTATTATTCGGAAATTATTTATTCCATTACCAAAATCTTTGGAATAAGAAACGTCAGTTATTATAATTATTATTTAAACTGTATTTATGAGAATATTTTGAAAATTTATTATGGGAGAAATTATTTATTCCATAACTAAGATATTTGGAATAAGAAATGTCGATCATTATTATTATTAAACTGTATTTATGAGAATATTTTGAATATTTATTATGGGAGAAATTATTTATTCCATAACTAAGATGTTTGGAATAAGAAATATCAATCATTAATATTATTTATACTTGATTTATTTGAATATCTTGAATATTTATTATGGGAGAAATTATTTTTTCCATTACTAAGATCTTTGGAATAAGAAATGTCAGATTATTTTGAATATTAATTATTGCTGAAATTATTTATAATAAGAATTGCCAATCATTATTATTATTTAAACTGGATTTATGAGAATATTTATAATATTTATTATTGGAGAAATTATCTAGTCCTTTACTAAGAACTTGTGAATAAGAAATCTCAATCATTATTATTACTTAAAATGGATTTATGAGAATATTTTGAATATTTATTATAGGAAAAATTATTTATTGAATAACTAAGATCTTTGGAATAAGAAATGTCAATCATTATTATTATTTAAACTTGATTTATTTGAATATTTTAAATATTTATTATGGGGGAAATTATTTATTCTATAAATAAGATATTTGGAATAAGAAATGTAAATCATTATTATTATTTAAAATGGATATATGAGAATATTTTGTATATTTATTATGGGAGAAATTATTTATTCTTTGGCATTACAAATGTCAAACATTATTATTATTTTTTTGAACTGGATTTATGAGAATATTTTGAATATCTATTATTATAGAAATTATTTATTCCATTACTAAGATCTTTGGAATAAGAAATGTCCATCATTATTATTATTTAAACTGGATTTATGAGAATGTTTTGAATATTTATTATTCGAGAAATTATTTATTCAATTATTAAAATCTGTGGAATAAGAAATGCCAATCGTTATTGTTATTTAAACTGGATTTATGTGAATATTTTGAATAATTATCATGGGAGAATTTATTTATTCCATATCTAAGATATTTTGAATAAGAAATGTCAATCATTATTATTATTTAAACTTGATTTATTTGAATATTTTTAATATTTATTATGGGAGAAATTATTTATTCCATAACTAAGATCTTTGGAATAAGAAATGTCAATCATTATCATTCTTTAAACTTGATATATTTGAATATTTACTATAGGGGAAATTATTTATTCAATAACTAAGATATTTGGAATAAGAAATGTCAATCATTATTATTAAACTGGATTTATGAGAATATTTTAAATATTTATTATGGGAGAATTTATTTATTCCATTACTTCTTTACCATCTTTGGAATAAGAAATGTCAGAATATTTTGAATATTTATTATTGGTGAAATTATTTATAATAAGAATTGCCAATCATTATTGTTATTTAAACGTAATTTATGAAAATATTTATAATATTTATTATTGGAGAAAGTATTTATTCAATTACTAAGATCTGTGGAATAAGAAATGTCAATTGTTATTGTTATTTAACCAGCATAATGAGAATATTTTGAATATTTATTAGTCGGAAATTATTTATTCCATTACTAAAATCTTTGGAATAAGAAGCGTCAGTTATTATAATTATTATTTAAACTGTTTTTATGAGAATATTTTGCCAATTTATTATGGGACAAATTATTTATTCCATAACTAAGATATTTGGAATAAGAAATGTCGATCATTATTATTATTAAACTGAATTTATGAGAATATTTTGAATATTTATAATGGGAGAAATTTTTTATTCCATAACTAAGATGTTTGGAATAAGAAATTTCAATCATTAATATTATTTAAACTGGATTTATGAGAATATTTATAATATTTAATATTGGAGAAATTATATAGTTCATTACTAAGATCTTTGGAATAAGAAATGTCAGAATATTTTGAATATTTATTATTGCTGAAATTATTTATAATAAGAATTGCCACTCTTTATTATTATTTAAACTGGATTTATGAGAATATTTATAATATTTAATATTGGAGAAATTATCTAGTTCATTACTAAGATCTTTGGAATAAGAAATGTCAATCCTTATTATTATTTAAAATGGATTTATGAGAATATTTTGAATATTTATCATAAGAAAAATTATTTATTCCATAACTAAGATCTTTGGAATAAGAAATGTCAATCATTAATATTATTTATACTTGATTTATTTTAATAATTTGAATATTTATTATGGGAGAAATTATTTTTTCCATTACTAAGATCTTTGGAATAAGAAATGGCAGAATATTTTGAAAATTTATTATTGCTGAACTTATTTATAATAAGAATTGCCAATCATTATTATTATTTAGATGTAATTTATGAAAAAATTTATAATATTTATTATTGGACAAAATATTTATTCAACTACTAAGATCTGTGGAATAAGAAATGTCAATTGTTATTGTTATTTAAACAGCATAATGAGAATATTTTGAATATTTATTATTCGGAAATTATTTATTCCATTACCAAAATCTTTGGAATAAGAAACGTCAGTTATTATAATGGTTATTTAAACTGTATTTATGAGAATATTTTGAAAATTTATTATGGGAGAAATTATTTATTCCATAACTAAGATATTTGGAATAAGAAATGTCGATCATTATTATTATTAAACTGTATTTATGAGAATATTTTGAATATTTATCATGGGAGAATTTATTTATTCCATAACTAAGATATTTTGAATAAGAAATGTCAATCATTATTATTATTTAAACTGGATTTATAAGAATATTTTAAATATTTATTATAGAAGAAATGATTTATTCCATAACTAAGATGTTTGGAATAAGAAATGTCAATCATTATTATTATTTAAACTTGATTTATTTGAATATTTTTAATATTTATTATGGCAGAAATTATTTATTCCATAACTAAGATCTTTGGAATAAGAAAAGTCAATCATTATCATTATTTAAACTTGATATATTTGAATATTTACTATAGGAGAAATTATTTATTCAATAACTAAGATATTTGGAATAAGAAATGTCAATCATTATTATTAAACTGGATTTATGAGAATATTTTAAATATTTATTGTGGGAGAATTTATTTATTCCATTACTTCTTTACCATCTTTGGAATAAGAAATATCAGAATATTTTGAATATTTATTATTGGTGAAATTATTTATAATAAGAATTGCAAATCATTATTATTATTTAAACGTAATTTATGAAAATATTTATAATATTTATTATTGGAGAAAATGTTTATTCAATTACTAAGATCTGTGGAATAAGAAATGTCAATTGTTATTGTTATTTAAACAGCATAATGAGAATATTTTGAATATTTATTAGTCGGAAATTATTTATTCCATTACTATAATCTTTGGAATAAGAAGCGTCAGTTATTATAATTATTATTTAAACTGTTTTTATGAGAATATTTTGCAAATTTATTATGGGAGAAATTATTTATTCCATAACTAAGATATTTGGAATAAGAAATGTCGATCATTATTATTATTAAACTGTATTTATGAGAATATTTTGAATATTTATAATGGGAGAAATTTTTTATTCCATAACTAAGATGTTTGGAATAAGAAATTTCAATCATTAATATTATTTAAACTGGATTTATGAGAATATTTATAATATTTAATATTGGAGAAATTATCTAGTTCATTACTAAGATCTTTGGAATAAGAAATGTCAGAATATTTTGAATATTTATTATTGCTGAAATTATTTATAATAAGAATTGCCACTCTTTATTATTATTTAAACTGGATTTATGAGAATATTTATAATATTTAATATTGGAGAAATTATCTAGTTCATTACTAAGATCTTTGGAATAAGAAATGTCAATCATTATTATTATTTAAAATGGATTTATGAGAATATTTTGAATATTTATCATAAAAAAAATTATTTATTCCATAACTAAGATCTTTGGAATAAGAAATGTCAATCATTAATATTATTTATACTTGATTTATTTTAATAATTTTAATATTTATTATGGGAAAAATTATTTTTTCCATTACTAAGATATTTGGAATAAGAAATGTCGATCATTATTATTATTAAACTGTATTTATGAGAATATTTTGAATATTTATTATGGGAGAAATTATTTATTCCATAACTAAGATCTTTGCAATAAGAAATGTCAATCATTATTATTATTTAAACTTGATTTATTTGAATATTTTAAATATTTATTATGGGGGAAATTATTTATTCTATAAATAAGATATTTGGAATAAGAAATGTAAATCATTATTATTATTTAAACTGGATATATGAGAATATTTTGTATATTTATTATGGGAGAAATTATTTATTCTTTGGCATTAGAAATGTCAAACATTATTATTATTTTTTTGAACTGGATTTATGAGAATATTTTGAATATCTATTATTATAGAAATTATTTATTCCATTACTAAGATCTTTGGAATAAGAAATTTCCATCATTATTATTATTTAAACTGGATTTATGAGAATATTTTGAATATTTATTATTGGAGAAATTATTTATTCAATTACTAAATCTGTGGAATAAGAAATGCCAATCGTTATTGTTATTTAAACTGGATTTATATGAATATTTTAAATATTTATCATGGGAGAATTTATTTATTCCATAACTAAGATATTTTGAATAAGAAATGTCAATCATTATTATTATTTAAACTGGATTTATAAGAATATTTTAAATATTTATTATAGAAGAAATGATTTATTCCATAACTAAGATGTTTGGAATAAGAAATGTCAATCATTATTATTATTTAAACTTGATTTATTTGAATATTTTTAATATTTATTATGGGAGAAATTATTTATTCCATAACTAAGATCTTTGGAATAAGAAATGTCAATCATTATCATTATTTAAACTTGATATATTTTAATATTTATTATAGGAGAAATTATTTATTCAATAACTAAGATATTTGGAATAAGAAATGTCAATCATTATTATTAAACTGGATTTATGAGAATATTTTAAATATTTATTATGGGAGAATTTATTTATTCCATTACTTCTTTACCATCTTTGGAATAAAAAATGTCAGAATATTTCGAATATTTATTATTGGTGAAATTATTTATAATAAGAATTGCAAATCAATATTATTATTTAAACGTAATTTATGAAAATATTTATAATATTTATTATTGGAGAAAATATTTATTCAATTACTAAGATCTGTTTAATAAGAAATGTCAATTGCTATTGTTATTTAAACAGCATAATGAGAATATTTTGAATATTTATTAGTCGGAAATTATTTATTCCATTACTAAAATCTTTGGAATAAGAAGCGTCAGTTATTATAATTATTATTTAAACTGTTTTTATGAGAATATTTTGCAAATTTATTATGGGAGAAATTATTTATTCCATAACTAAGATATTTGGAATAAGAAATGTCGATCATTATTATTATTAAACTGTATTTATGAGAATATTTTGAATATTTATAATGGGAGAAATTTTTTATTCCATAACTAAGATGTTTGGAATAAGAAATTTCAATCATTAATATAATTTAAACTGGATTTATGAGAATATTTATAATATTTAATATTGGAGAAATTATCTAGTTCATTACTAAGATCTTTGGAATAAGAAATGTCAGAATATTTTGAATATTTATTATTGCTGAAATTATTTATAATAAGAATTGCCACTCTTTATTATTATTTAAACTGGATTTATGAGAATATTTATAATATTTAATATTGGAGAAATTATCTAGTTCATTACTAAGATCTTTGGAATAAGAAATGTCAATCATTATTATTATTTAAAATGGATTTATGAGAATATTTTGAATATTTATCATAAAAAAAATTATTTATTCTATAACTAAGATCTTTGGAATAAGAAATGTCAATCATTAATATTATTTATACTTGATTTATTTTAATAATTTGAATATTTATTATGGGAGAAATTATTTTTTCCATTACTAAGATCTTTGGAATAAGAAATGGCAGAATATTTTGAATATTTATTATTGCTGAACTTATTCATAATAAGAATTGCCAATCATTATTATTATTTAAACGTAATTTATGAAAAAATTTATAATATTTATTATTGGACAAAATATTTATTCAATTACTAAGATCTGTGGAATAAGAAATGTCAATTGTTATTGTTATTTAAACAGCATAATGAGAATATTTTGAATATTTATTATTCGGAAATTATTTATTCCATTACCAAAATCTTTGGAATAAGAAACGTCAGTTATTATAATTATTATTTAAACTGTATTTATGAGAATATTTTGAAAATTTATTATGGGAGAAATTATTTATTCCATAACTAAGATATTTGGAATAAGAAATGTCGATCATTATTATTATTAAACTGTATTTATGAGAATATTTTGAATATTTATTATGGGAGAATTTATTTATTCCATTACTTCTTTACCATCTTTGGAATAAGAAATGTCAGAATATTTTGAATATTTATTATTGGTGAAATTATTTATAATAAGAATTGCCAATCATTATTATTATTTAAACGTAATTTACGGAAATATTTATAATATTTATTATTGGAGAAAATATTTATTCAATTACTAAGATCTGTGGAATAAGAAATGTGAATTGTTATTGTTATTTAAACAGCATAATGAGAATATTTTGAATATTTATTAGCCGGAAATTATTTATTCCATTACTAAAATCTTTGGAATAAGAAGCGTCAGTTATTATAATTATTTTTTAAACTGTTTTTATGAGAATATTTTGCAAATTTATTATGGGAGAAATTATTTATTCCATAACTAAGATATTTGGAATAAGAAATGTCGATCATTATTATTATTAAACTGTATTTATGAGAATATTTTGAATATTTATAATGGGAGAAATTTTTTATTCCATAACTAAGATGTTTGCAATAAGAAATTTCAATCATTAATATTATTTAAACTGGATTTATGAGAATATTTATAATATTTAATATTGGAGAAATTATCTAGTTCATTACTAAGATCTTTGGAATAAGAAATGTCAGAATATTTTGAATATTTATTATTGCTGAAATTATTTATAATAAGAATTGCCACACTTTATTATTATTTAAACTGGATTTATGAGAATATTTATAATATTTAATATTGGAGAAATTATCTAGTTCATTACTAAGATCTTTGGAATAAGAAATGTCAATCATTATTATTATTTAAAATGGATTTATGAGAATATTTTGAATATTTATTATAAGAAAAATTATTTATTCCATAACTAAGATCTTTGGAATAAGAAATGGCAGAATATTTTGAATATCTATTATTGCTGAAATTATTTATAATAAGAATTGGCAATCATTATTATTATTTAAACGTAATTTATGAAAAAATTTATAATATTTATTATTGGACAAAATATTTATTCAATTACTAAGATCTGTGGAATAAGAAATGTCAATTGTTATTGTTATTTAAACAGCATAATGAGAATATTTTGAATATTTATTATTCGGAAATTATTTATTCCATTACTAAAATCTTTGGAATAAGAAACGTCAGTTATTATAATTATTATTTAAACTGTATTTATGAGAATATTTTGAAAATTTATTATGGGAGAAATTATTTATTCCATAACTAAGATATTTGGAATAAGAAATGTCGATCATTATTATTATTAAACTGTATTTATGAGAATATTTTGAATATTTATTATGGGAGAAATTATTTATTCCATAACTAAGATGTTTGGAATAAGAAATTTCAATCATTAATATTATTTATACTTGATTTATTTTAATATCTTGAATATTTATTATGGGAGAAATTATTTTTTCCATTACTAAGATCTTTGGAATAAGAAATGTCAGAATATTTTGAATATTAATTATTGCTGAAATTATTTATAATAAGAATTGCCAATCATTATTATTATTTAAACTGGATTTATGAGAATATTTATAATATTTATTATTGGAGAAATTATCTAGTCCTTTACTAAGAACTTGTGAATAAGAAATCTCAATCATTATTATTACTTAAAATGGATTTATGAGAATATTTTAAATATTTATTATAGGAAAAATTATTTATTCCATAACTAAGATCTTTGGAATAAGAAATGTCAATCATTATTATTATTTAAACTTGATTTATTTGAATATTTTAAATATTTATTATGGGGGAAATTATTTATTCTATAAATAAGATATTTGGAATAAGAAATGTAAATCATTATTATTATTTAAACTGGATATATGAGAATATTTTGTATATTTATTATGGGAGAAATTATTTATTCTTTGGCATTAGAAATGTCAAACATTATTATTATTTTTTTGAACTGGATTTATGACAATATTTTGAATATCTATTATTATAGAAATTATTTATTCCATTACTAAGATCTTTGGAATAAGAAATGTCCATCATTATTATTATTTAAACTGGATTTATGAGAATATTTTGAATATTTATTATTGGAGAAATTATTTATTCAATTACTAAAATCTGTGGAATAAGAAATGCCAATCGTTATTGTTATTTAAACTGGATTTATGTGAATATTTTGAATATTTATCATGGGAGAATTTATTTATTCCATAACTAAGATATTTTGAATAAGAAATGTCAATCATTATTATTATTTAAACTGGATTTATAAGAATATTTTAAATGTTTATTATAGAAGAAATGATTTATTCCATAACTAAGATGTTTGGAATAAGAAATGTCAATCATTATTATTATTTAAACTTGATTTATTTGAATATTTTTAATATTTATTATGGGAGAAGTTATTTATTCCATAACTAAGATCTTTGGAATAAGAAATGTCAATCATTATCATTATTTAAACTTGATATATTTGAATATTTATTATAGGGGAAATTATATTTTCAATAACTAAGATATTTGGAATAAGAAATGTCAATCATTATTATTAAACTGGATTTATGAGAATATTTTAAATATTTATTATGGGAGAATTTATTTATTCCATTACTTCTTTACCATCTTTGGAATAAGAAATGTCAGAATATTTTGAATATTTATTATTGGTGAAATTATTTATAATAAGAATTGCCAATCATTATTATTATTTAAACGTAATTTATGAAAATATTTATAATATTTATTATTGGAGAAAATATTTATTCAATTACTAAGATCTGTGGAATAAGAAATGTCAATTATTATTGTTATTTCAACAGCATAATGAGAATATTTTGAATATTTATTAGTCGGAAATTATTTATTCCATTACTAAAATCTTTGGAATAAGAAGCGTCAGTTATTATAATTATTATTTAAACTGTATTTATGAGAATATTTTGCAAATTTATTATGGGAGAAATTATTTATTCCATAACTAAGATATTTGGAATAAGAAATGTCGATCATTCTTATTATTAAACTGTATTTATGAGAATATTTTGAATATTTATAATGGAAAAAATTTTTTATTCCATAACTAAGATGTTTGGAATAAGAAATTTCAACCATTAGTATTATTTAAACTTGATTTATTTGAATATTTTGAATATTTATTATGTGAGAAATTATTTATTCCATTACTAAGATCTTTGGAATAAAAAATGGCAGAACATTTTGAATATTTATTATTGCTGAAATTATTTATAATAAGAATTGCCACTCTTTATTATTATTTAAACTGGATTTATGAGAATATTTATAATATTTAATATTGGAGAAATTATCTAGTTCATTACTAAGATCTTTGGAATAAGAAATGGCAGAATATGTTGAATATTTATTATTGCTGAAATTATTTATAATAAGAATTGCCACTCTTTATTATTATTTAAACTGGATTTATGAGAATATTTATAATATTTTATATTGGAGAAATTATCTATTTCATTACTAAGATCTTTGGAATAAGAAATGTCAATCATTATTATTATTTAAAATGGATTTATGAGAATATTTTGAATATTTATTATAAGAAAAATTATTTATTCCATAACTAAGATCTTTGGAATAAGAAATGTCAATCATTAATATTATTTATACTTGATTTATTTGAATATGTTGAATATTTATTATGGGAGAAATTATTTTTTCCATTACTAAGATCTTTGGAATAAGAAATGGCAGAATATTTTGAATATTTATTATTGCTGAAATTATTTATAATAAGAATTGCCAATCATTATTATTATTTAAACGTAATTTATGAAAAAATTTATAATATTTATTATTGGACAAAATATTTATTCAATTACTAAGATCTGTGGAATAAGAAATGTATATTGTTATTGTCATTTAAACAGCATAATGAGAATATTTTGAATATTTATTATTCGGAAATTATTTATTCCATTACTAAAATCTTTGGAATAAGAAACGTCAGTTATTATAATTATTATTTAAACTGTATTTATGAGAATATTTTGAAAATTTATTATGGGAGAAATTATTTATTCCATAACTAAGATATTTGGAATAAGAAATGTCGATCATTATTATTATTAAACTGTATTTATGAGAATATTTTGAATATTTATTATGGGAGAAATTATTTATTCCATAACTAAGATGTTTGGAATAAGAAATTTCAATCATTAATATTATTTATACTTGATTTATTTGAATATCTTGAATATTTATTATGGGAGAAATTATTTTTTTCCATTACTAAGATCTTTGGAATAAGAAATGTCAGAATATTTTGAATATTAATTATTGCTGAAATTATTTATAATAAGAATTGCCAATCATTTTTATTATTTAAACTGGATTTATGAGAATATTTATAATATTTATTATTGGAGAAATTATCTAGTCCTTTACTAAGAACTTGTGAATAAGAAATCTCAATCATTATTATTACTTAAAATGGATTTATGAGAATATTTTAAATATTTATTATAGGAAAAATTATTTATTCCATAACTAAGATCTTTGGAATAAGAAATGTCAATCATTATTATTATTTAAACTTGATTTATTTGAATATTTTAAATATTTATTATGGGGGAAATTATTTATTCTATAAATAAGATATTTGGAATAAGAAATGTAAATCATTATTATTATTTAAACTGGATATATGAGAATATTTTGTATATTTATTATGGGAGAAATTATTTATTCTTTGGCATTAGAAAAGTCAAACATTATTATTATTTTTTTGAACTGGATTTATGAGAATATTTTGAATATCTATTATTATAGAAATTATTTATTCCATTACTAAGATCTTTGGAATAAGAAATGTCCATCATTATTATTATTTAAACTGGATTTATGAGAATATTTTGAATATTTATTATTGGAGAAATTATTTATTCAATTACTAAAATTTGTGGAATAAGAAATGCCAATCGTTATTGTTATTTAAACTGGATTTATGTGAATATTTTGAATATTTATCATGGGAGAATTTATTTATTCCATAACTAAGATATTTTGAATAAGAAATGTCAATCATTATTATTATTTAAACTGGATTTATAAGAATATTTTAAATGTTTATTATAGAAGAAATGATTTATTCCATAACTAAGATGTTTGGAATAAGAAATGTCAATCATTATTATTATTTAAACTTGATTTATTTGAATATTTTTAATATTTATTATGGGAGAAGTTATTTATTCCATAACTAAGATCTTTGGAATAAGAAATGTCAATCATTATCATTATTTAAACTTGATATATTTGAATATTTATTATAGGGGAAATTATTTATTCAATAACTAAGATATTTGGAATAAGAAATGTCAATCATTATTATTAAACTGGATTTATGAGAATATTTTAAATATTTATTATGGGAGAATTTATTTATTCCATTACTTCTTTACCATCTTTGGAATAAGAAATGTCAGAATATTTTGAATATTTATTATTGGTGAAATTATTTATAATAAGAATTGCCAATCATTATTATTATTTAAACGTAATTTATGAAAATATTTATAATATTTATTATTGGAGAAAATATTTATTCAATTACTAAGATCTGTGGAATAAGAAATGTCAATTATTATTGTTATTTAAACAGCATAATGAGAATATTTTGAATATTTATTAGTCGGAAATTATTTATTCCATTACTAAAATCTTTGGAATAAGAAGCGTCAGTTATTATAATTATTATTTAAACTGTATTTATGAGAATATTTTGCAAATTTATTATGGGAGAAATTATTTATTCCATAACTAAGATATTTGGAATAAGAAATGTCGATCATTATTATTATTAAACTGTATTTATGAGAATATTTTGAATATTTATAATGGGAGAAATTTTTTATTCCATAACTAAGATGTTTGGAATAAGAAATTTCAACCATTAGTATTATTTAAACTTGATTTATTTGAATATTTTTAATATTTATTATGTGAGAAATTATTTATTCCATTACTAAGAACTTTGGAATAAAAAATGGCAGAATATTTTGAATATTTATTATTGCTGAAATTATTTATAATAAGAATTGCCACTCTTTATTATTATTTAAACTGGATTTATGAGAATATTTATAATATTTAATATTGGAGAAATTATCTAGTTCATTACTAAGATCTTTGGAATAAGAAATGGCAGAATATGTTGAATATTTATTATTGCTGAAATTATTTATAATAAGAATTGCCACTCTTTATTATTATTTAAACTGGATTTATGAGAATATTTATAATATTTTATATTGGAGAAATTATCTATTTCATTACTAAGATCTTTGGAATAAGAAATGTCAATCATTATTATTATTTAAAATGGATTTATGAGAATATTTTGAATATTTATTATAAGAAAAATTATTTATTCCATAACTAAGATCTTTGGAATAAGAAATGTCAATCATTAATATTATTTATACTTGATTTATTTGAATATGTTGAATATTTATTATGGGAGAAATTATTTTTTCCATTACTAAGATCTTTGGAATAAGAAATGGCAGAATATTTTGAATATTTATTATTGCTGAAATTATTTATAATAAGAATTGCCAATCATTATTACTATTTAAACGTAATTTATGAAAAAATTTATAATATTTATTATTGGACAAAATATTTATTCAATTACTAAGATCTGTGGAATAAGAAATGTATATTGTTATTGTTATTTAAACAGCATAATGAGAATATTTTGAATATTTATTATTCGGAAATTATTTATTCCATTACTAAAATCTTTGGAATAAGAAACGTCAGTTATTATAATTATTATTTAAACTGTATTTATGAGAATATTTTGAAAATTTATTATGGGAGAAATAATTTATTCCATAACTAAGATATTTGGAATAAGAAATGTCGATCATTATTATTATTAAACTGTATTTATGAGAATATTTTGAATATTTATTATGGGAGAAATTATTTATTCCATAACTAAGATGTTTGGAATAAGAAATTTCAATCATTAATATTATTTATACTTGATTTATTTGAATATCTTGAATATTTATTATGGGAGAAATTATTTTTTTCCATTACTAAGATCTTTGGAATAAGAAATGTCAGAATATTTTGAATATTAATTATTGCTGAAATTATTTATAATAAGAATTGCCAATCATTTTTATTATTTAAACTGGATTTATGAGATATTTAATTATAATATTTATTATTGGAGAAATTATCTAGTCCTTTACTAAGAACTTGTGAATAAGAAATCTCAATCATTATTATTACTTAAAATGGATTTATGAGAATATTTTAAATATTTATTATAGGAAAAATTATTTATTCCATAACTAAGATCTTTGGAATAAGAAATGTCAATCATTATTATTATTTAAACTTGATTTATTTGAATATTTTAAATATTTATTATGGGGGAAATTATTTATTCTATAAATAAGATATTTGGAATAAGAAATGTAAATCATTATTATTATTTAAACTGGATATATGAGAATATTTTGTATATTTATTATGGGAGAAATTATTTATTCTTTGGCATTAGAAATGTCAAACATTATTATTATTTTTTTGAACTGGATTTATGAGAATATTTTGAATATCTATTATTATAGAAATTATTTATTCCATTACTAAGATCTTTGGAATAAGAAATGTCCATCATTATTATTATTTAAACTGGATTTATGAGAATATTTTGAATATTTATTATTGGAGAAATTATTTATTCAATTACTAAAATCTGTGGAATAAGAAATGCCAATCGTTATTGTTATTTAAACTGGATTTATGTGAATATTTTGAATATTTATCATGGGAGAATTTATTTATTCCATAACTAAGATATTTTGAATAAGAAATGTCAATCATTATTATTATTTAAACTGGATTTATAAGAATATTTTAAATGTTTATTATAGAAGAAATGATTTATTCCATAACTAAGATGTTTGGAATAAGAAATGTCAATCATTATTATTATTTAAACTTGATTTATTTGAATATTTTTAATATTTATTATGGGAGAAGTTATTTATTCCATAACTAAGATCTTTGGAATAAGAAATGTCAATCATTATCATTATTTAAACTTGATATATTTGAATATTTATTATAGGGGAAATTATTTATTCAATAACTAAGATATTTGGAATAAGAAATGTCAATCATTATTATTAAACTGGATTTATGAGAATATTTTAAATATTTATTATGGGAGAATTTATTTATTCCATTACTTCTTTACCATCTTTGGAATAAGAAATGTCAGAATATTTTGAATATTTATTATTGGTGAAATTATTTATAATAAGAATTACCAATCATTATTATTATTTAAACTTAATTTATGAAAATATTTATAATATTTATTATTGGAGAAAATATTTATTCAATTACTAAGATCTGTGGAATAAGAAATGTCAATTGTTATTGTTATTTAAACAGCATAATGAGAATATTTTGAATATTTATTAGTCGGAAATTATTTATTCCATTACTAAAATCTTTGGAATAAGAAGCGTCAGTTATTATAATTATTATTTAAACTGTATTTATGAGAATATTTTGCAAATTTATTATGGGAGAAATTATTTATTCCATAACTAAGATATTTGGAATAAGAAATGTCGATCATTATTATTATTAAACTGTATTTATGAGAATATTTTGAATATTTATAATGGGAGAAATTTTTTATTCCATAACTAAGATGTTTGGAATAAGAAATTTCAACCATTAGTATTATTTAAACTTGATTTATTTGAATATTTTGAATATTTATTATGTGAGAAATTATTTATTCCATTACTAAGATCTTTGGAATAAAAAATGGCAGAATATTTTGAATATTTATTATTGCTGAAATTATTTATAATAAGAATTGCCACTCTTTATTATTATTTAAACTGGATTTATGAGAATATTTATAATATTTAATATTGGAGAAATTATCTAGTTCATTACTAAGATCTTTGGAATAAGAAATGGCAGAATATGTTGAATATTTATTATTGCTGAAATTATTTATAATAAGAATTGCCACTCTTTATTATTATTTAAACTGGATTTATGAGAATATTTATAATATTTTATATTGGAGAAATTATCTATTTCATTACTAAGATCTTTGGAATAAGAAATGTCAATCATTATTATTATTTAAAATGGATTTATGAGAATATTTTGAATATTTATTATAAGAAAAATTATTTATTCCATAACTAAGATCTTTGGAATAAGAAATGTCAATCATTAATATTATTTATACTTGATTTATTTGAATATGTTGAATATTTATTATGGGAGAAATTATTTTTTCCATCACTAAGATCTTTGGAATAAGAAATGGCAGAATATTTTGAATATTTATTATTGCTGAAATTATTTATAATAAGAATTGCCAATCATTATTATTATTTAAACGTAATTTATGAAAAAATTTATAATATTTATTATTGGACAAAATATTTATTCAATTACTAAGATCTGTGGAATAAGAAATGTCAATTGTTATTGTTATTTAAACAGCATAATGAGAATATTTTGAATATTTATTATTCGGAAATTATTTATTCCATTACTAAAATCTTTGGAATAAGAAACGTCAGTTATTATAATTATTATTTAAACTGTATTTATGAGAATATTTTGAAAATTTATTATGGGAGAAATTATTTGTTCCATAACTAAGATATTTGGAATAAGAAATGTCGATCATTATTATTATTAAACTGTATTTATGAGAATATTTTGAATATTTATTATGGGAGAAATTATTTATTCCAAAACTAAGATGTTTGGAATAAGAAATTTCAATCATTAATATTATTTATACTTGATTTATTTGAATATCTTGAATATTTATTATGGGAGAAATTATTTTTTTCCATTACTAAGATTTTTGGAATAAGAAATGTCAGAATATTTTGAATATTAATTATTGCTGAAATTATTTATAATAAGAATTGCCAATCATTATTATTATTTAAACTGGATTTATGAGAATATTTATAATACTTATTATTGGAGAAATTATCTAGTCCTTTACTAAGAACTTGTGAATAAGAAATCTCAATCATTATTATTACTTAAAATGGATTTATGAGAATATTTTGAATATTTATTATAGGAAAAATTATTTATTCCATAACTAAGATCTTTGGAATAAGAAATGTCAATCATTATTATTATTTAAACTTGATTTATTTGAATATTTTAAATATTTATTATGGGGGAAATTATTTATTCTATAAATAAGATATTTGGAATAAGAAATGTACATCATTATTATTATTTAAACTGGATATATGAGAATATTTTGTATTTTTATTATGGGAGAAATTATTTATTCTTTGGCATTAGAAATGTCAAACATTATTATTATTTTTTTGAACTGGATTTATGAGAATATTTTGAATATCTATTATTATAGAAATTATTTATTCCATTACTAAGATCTTTGGAATAAGAAATGTCCATCATTATTATTATTTAAACTGGATTTATGAGAATATTTTGAATATTTATTATTCGAGAAATTATTTATTCAATTACTAAAATCTGTGGAATAAGAAATGCCAATCGTTATTGTTATTTAAACTGGATTTATGTGAATATTTTGAATATTTATCATGGGAGAATTTATTTATTCCATAACTAAGATATTTTGAATAAGAAATGTCAATCATTATTATTATTTAAACTTGATTTATTTGAATATATTTAATATTTATTATGGGAGAAATTATTTATTCCATAACTAAGATCTTTGGAATAAAAAATGTCAATCATTATCATTATTTAAACTTGATATATTTGAATATTTATTATAGGGGAAATTATTTATTCAATAACTAAGATATTTGGAATAAGAAATGTCAATCATTATTATTAAACTGGATTTATGAGAATATTTTAAATATTTATTATGGGAGAAATTATTTATTCCATAACTTCTTTACCATCTTTGGAATAAGAAATGTCAGAATATTTTGAATATTTATTATTGGTGAAATTATTTATAATAAGAATTACCAATCATTATTATTATTTAAACGTAATTTATGAAAATATTTATAATATTTATTATTGGAGAAAATATTTATTCAATTACTAAGATCTGTGGAATAAGAAATGTCAATTTTTATTGTTATTTAAACAGCATAATGAGAATATTTTGAATATTTATTAGTCGGAAATTATTTATTCCATTACTAAAATCTTTGGAATAAGAAGCGTCAGTTATTATAATTATTATTTAAACTGTATTTATGAGAATATTTTGCAAATTTATTATGGGAGAAATTATTTATTCCATAACTAAGATGTTTGGAATAAGAAATTTAAACCATTAGTATTATTTAAACTTGATTTATTTTAATATTTTGAATATTTATTATGGGAGAAATTATTTATTCCATTACTAAGATCTTTGGAATAAGAAATGGCAGAATATTTTGAATATTTATTATTGCTGAAATTATTTATAATAAGAATTGCCACTCTTTATTATTATTTAAACTGGATTTAAGAGAATATTTATAATATTTAATATTGGAGAAATTATCTAGTTCATTACTAAGATCTTTGGAATAAGAAATGGCAGAATATGTTGAATATTTATTATTGCTGAAATTATTTGTAATAAGAATTGCCACTCTTTATTATTATTTAAACTGGATTTATGAGAATATTTATAATATTTAATATTGGAGAAATTATCTATTTCATTACTAAGATCTTTGGAATAAGAAATGTCAATCATTATTATTATTTAAAATGGATTTATGAGAATATTTTGAATATTTATTATAAGAAAAATTATTTATTCCATAACTAAGATCTTTGGAATAAGAAATGTCAATCATTAATATTATTTATACTTGATTTATTTGAATATTTTGAATATTTATTATGGGAGAAATTATTTTTTCCATTACTAAGATCTTTGGAATAAGAAATGGCAGAATATTTTGAATATTTATTATTGCTGAAATTATTTATAATAAGAATTGCCAATCATTATTATTATTTAAACGTAATTTATGAAAAAATTTATAATATTTATTATTGGACAAAATATTTATTCAATTACTAAAATCTGTGGAATAAGAAATGTCAATCATTATTATTATTTAAACTGGATTTATAAGAATATTTTAAATATTTATTATAGAAGAAATGATTTATTCCATAATTAAGATGTTTGGAATAAGAAATGTCAATCATTATTATTATTTAAACTTGATTTATTTGAATATATTTAATATTTTTTATGGGAGAAATTATTTATTCCATAACTAAGATCTTTGGAATAAGAAATGTCAATCATTATTATTATTTAAACTTGATTTATTTGAATATTTGTAATATTTATTATGGGAGAAGTTATTTATTCCATAACTAAGATCTTTGGAATAAGAAATGTCAATCATTATCATTATTTAAACTTGATATATTTGAATATTTATTATAGGGGAAATTATTTATTCAATAACTAAGATATTTGGAATAAGAAATGTCAATCATTATTATTAAACTGGATTTATGAGAATATTTTAAATATTTATTATGGGAGAATTTATTTATTCCATTACTTCTTTACCATCTTTGGAACATGAAATGTCAGAATATTTTGAATATTTATTATTGGTGAAATTATTTATAATAAGAATTGCCAATCATTATTATTATTTAAACGTAATTTACGGAAATATTTATAATATTTATTATTGGAGAAAATATTTATTCAATTACTAAGAACTGTGGAATAAGAAATGTCAATTGTTATTGTTATTTAAACAGCATAATGAGAATATTTTGAATATTTATTAGCCGGAAATTATTTATTCCATTACTAAAATCTTTGGAATAAGAAGCGTCAGTTATTATAATTATTTTTTAAACTGTTTTTATGAGAATATTTTGCAAATTTATTATGGGGGAAATTATTTATTCCATAACTAAGATACTTGGAATAAGAAATGTCGATCATTATTATTATTAAACTGTATTTATGAGAATATTTTGAATATTTATAATGGGAGAAATTTTTTATTCCATAACAAAGATGTTTGGAATAAGAAATTTCAATCATTAATATTATTTAAACTGGATTTATGAGAATATTTATAATATTTAATATTGGAGAAATTATCTAGTTCATTACTAAGATCTTTGGAATAAGAAATGTCAATCATTATTATTATTTAAAATGGATTTATGAGAATATTTTGAATGTTTATTATTCGGAAATTATTTATTCTATTACTAAAATCTTTGGAATAAGAAACGTCAGTTATTATAATTATTATTTAAACTGTATTTATGAGAATATTTTGAATATTTATTATTCGAGAAATTATTTATTCAATTACTAAAATCTGTGGAATAAGAAATGCCAATCGTTATTGTTATTTAAACTGGATTTATGTGAATATTTTGAATAATTATCATGGGAGAATTTATTTATTCCATAACTAAGATATATTGAATAAGAAATGTCAATCATTATTATTATTTAAACTGGATTTATAAGAATATTTTAAATATTTATTATAGAAGAAATGATTTATTCCATAACTAAGATGTTTGGAATAAGAAATGTCAATCATTATTATTATTTAAACTTGATTTATTTGAATATATTTAATATTTTTTATGGGAGAAATTATTTATTCCATAACTAAGATCTTTGGAATAAGAAATGTCAATCATTATTATTATTTAAACTTGATTTATTTGAATATTTGTAATATTTATTATGGGAGAAGTTATTTATTCCATAACTAAGATCTTTGGAATAAGAAATGTCAATCATTATCATTATTTAAACTTGATATATTTGAATATTTATTATAGGGGAAATTATTTATTCAATAACTAAGATATTTGGAATAAGAAATGTCAATCATTATTATTAAACTGGATTTATGAGAATATTTTAAATATTTATTATGGGAGAATTTATTTATTCCATTACTTCTTTACCATCTTTGGAACATGAAATGTCAGAATATTTTGAATATTTATTATTGGTGAAATTATTTATAATAAGAATTGCCAATCATTATTATTATTTAAACGTAATTTACGGAAATATTTATAATATTTATTATTGGAGAAAATATTTATTCAATTACTAAGATCTGTGGAATAAGAAATGTCAATTGTTATTGTTATTTAAACAGCATAATGAGAATATTTTGAATATTTATTAGCCGGAAATTATTTATTCCATTACTAAAATCTTTGGAATAAGAAGCGTCAGTTATTATAATTATTTTTTAAACTGTTTTTATGAGAATATTTTGCAAATTTATTATGGGAGAAATTATTTATTCCATAACTAAGATACTTGGAATAAGAAATGTCGATCATTATTATTATTAAACTGTATTTATGAGAATATTTTGAATATTTATAATGGGAGAAATTTTTTATTCCATAACAAAGATGTTTGGAATAAGAAATTTCAATCATTAATATTATTTAAACTGGATTTATGAGAATATTTATAATATTTAATATTGGAGAAATTATCTAGTTCATTACTAAGATCTTTGGAATAAGAAATGTCAATCATTATTATTATTTAAAATGGATTTATGAGAATATTTTGAATATTTATTATAAGAAAAATTATTTATTCCATAACTAAGATCTTTGGAATAAAAAATGTCAATCATTAATATTATTTATACTTGATTTATTTGAATATTTTGAATATTTATTATGGGAGAAATTATTTTTTCCATTACTAAGATCTTTGGAATAAGAAATGGCAGAATATTTTGAATATTTATTATTGCTGAAATTATTTATAATAAGAATTGCCAATCATTATTATTATTTAAACGTAATTTATGAAAAAATTTATAATATTTATTATTGGACAAAATATTTATTCAATTACTAAGATCTGTGGAATAAGAAATGTCAATTGTTATTGTTATTTAAACAGCATAATGAGAATATTTTGAATATTTATTATTCGGAAACTATTTATTCTATTACTAAATCTTTGGAATAAGAAACGTCAGTTATTATAATTATTATTTAAACTGTATTTATGAGAATATTTTGAAAATTTATTATGGGAGAAATTATTTATTCCATAACTAAGATATTTGGAATAAGAAATGTCGATCATTATTATTATTAAACTGTATTTATGAGAATATTTTGAATATTTATTATGGGAGAAATTATTTATTCCATAACTAAGATGTTTGGAATAAGAAATTTCAATCATTAATATTATTTATACTTGATTTATTTGAATATCTTGAATATTTATTATGGGAGAAATTATTTTTTCCATTACTAAGATCTTTGGAATAAGAAATGTCAGAATATTTTGAATATTAATTATTGCTGAAATTATTTATAATAAGAATTGCCAATCATTATTATTATTTAAACTGGATTTATGAGAATATTTATAATATTTATTATTGGAGAAATTATCTAGTCCTTTACTAAGAACTTGTGAATAAGAAATCTCAATCATTATTATTACTTAAAATGGATTTATGAGAATATTTTAAATATTTATTATAGGAAAAATTATTTATTCCATAACTAAGATCTTTGGAATAAGAAATGTCAATCATTATTATTATTTAAACTTGATTTATTTGAATATTTTAAATATTTATTATGGGGGAAATTATTTATTCCATAACTAAGATATATTGAATAAGAAATGTCAATCATTATTATTATTTAAACTGGATTTATAAGAATATTTTAAATATATATTATAGAAGAAATGATTTATTCCATAACTAAGATGTTTGGAATAAGAAATGTCAATCATTATTATTATTTAAACTTGATTTATTTGAATATATTTAATATTTTTTATGGGAGAAATTATTTATTCCATAACTAAGATCTTTGGAATAAGAAATGTCAATCATTATTATTATTTAAACTTGATTTATTTGAATATTTGTAATATTTATTATGGGAGAAGTTATTTATTCCATAACTAAGATCTTTGGAATAAGAAATGTCAATCATTATCATTATTTAAACTTGATATATTTGAATATTTATTATAGGGGAAATTATTTATTCAATAACTAAGATATTTGGAATAAGAAATGTCAATCATTATTATTAAACTGGATTTATGAGAATATTTTAAATATTTATTATGGGAGAATTTATTTATTCCATTACTTCTTTACCATCTTTGGAACATGAAATGTCAGAATATTTTGAATATTTATTATTGGTGAAATTATTTATAATAAGAATTGCCAATCATTATTATTATTTAAACGTAATTTACGGAAATATTTATAATATTTATTATTGGAGAAAATATTTATTCAATTACTAAGATCTGTGGAATAAGAAATGTCAATTGTTATTGTTATTTAAACAGCATAATGAGAATATTTTGAATATTTATTAGCCGGAAATTATTTATTCTATTACTAAAATCTTTGGAATAAGAAGCGTCAGTTATTATAATTATTTTTTAAACTGTTTTTATGAGAATATTTTGCAAATTTATTATGGGAGAAATTATTAATCCATAACTAAGATACTTGGAATAAGAAATGTCGATCATTATTATTATTAAACTGTATTTATGAGAATATTTTGAATATTTATAATGGGAGAAATTTTTTATTCCATAACAAAGATGTTTGGAATAAGAAATTTCAATCATTAATATTATTTAAACTGGATTTATGAGAATATTTATAATATTTAATATTGGAGAAATTATCTAGTTCATTACTAAGATGTTTGGAATAAGAAATGTCAATCATTATTATTATTTAAAATGGATTTATGAGAATATTTTGAATATTTATTATAAGAAAAATTATTTATTCCATAACTAAGATCTTTGGAATAAAAAATGTCAATCATTAATATTATTTATACTTGATTTATTTGAATATTTTGAATATTTATTATGGGAGAAATTATTTTTTCCATTACTAAGATCTTTGGAATAAGAAATGGCAGAATATTTTGAATATTTATTATTGCTGAAATTATTTATAATAAGAATTGCCAATCATTATTATTATTTAAACGTAATTTATGAAAAATTTATAATATTTATTATTGGACAAAATATTTATTCAATTACTAAGATCTGTGGAATAAGAAATGTCAATTGTTATTGTTATTTAAACAGCATAATGAGAATATTTTGAATATTTATTATTCGGAAATTATTTATTCTATTACTAAATCTTTGGAATAAGAAACGTCAGTTATTATAATTATTATTTAAACTGTATTTATGAGAATATTTTGAAAATTTATTATGGGAGAAATTATTTATTCCATAACTAAGATATTTGGAATAAGAAATGTCGATCATTATTATTATTAAACTGTATTTATGAGAATATTTTGAATATTTATTATGGGAGAAATTATTTATTCCATAACTAAGATGTTTGGAATAAGAAATTTCAATCATTAATATTATTTATACTTGATTTATTTGAATATCTTGAATATTTATTATGGGAGAAATTATTTTTTCCATTACTAAGATCTTTGGAATAAGAAATGTCAGAATATTTTGAATATTAATTATTGCTGAAATTATTTATAATAAGAATTGCCAATCATTATTATTATTTAAACTGGATTTATGAGAATATTTATAATATTTATTATTGGAGAAATTATCTAGTCCTTTACTAAGAACTTGTGAATAAGAAATCTCAATCATTATTATTACTTAAAATGGATTTATGAGAATATTTTAAATATTTATTATAGAAAAAATTATTTATTCCATAACTAAGATCTTTGGAATAAGAAATGTCAATCATTATTATTATTTAAACTTGATTTATTTGAATATTTTAAATATTTATTATGGGGGAAATTATTTATTCTATAAATAAGATATTTGGAATAAGAAATGTAAATCATTATTATTATTTAAACTGGATATATGAGAATATTTTGTATATTTATTATGGGAGAAATTATTTATTCTTTGGCATTAGAAATGTCAAACATTATTATTATTTTTTTGAACTGGATTTATGAGAATATTTTGAATATCTATTATTATAGAAATTATTTATTCCATTACTAAGATCTTTGGAATAAGAAATGTCCATCATTATTATTATTTAAACTGGATTTATGAGAATATTTTGAATATTTATTATTGGAGAAATTATTTATTCAATTACTAAAATGTGTGGAATAAGAAATGCCAATCGTTATTGTTATTTAAACTGGATTTATGTGAATATTTTGAATATTTATCATGGGAGAATTTATTTATTCCATAACTAAGATATTTTGAATAAGAAATGTCAATCATTATTATTATTTAAACTGGATTTATAAGAATATTTTAAATGTTTATTATAGAAGAAATGATTTATTCCATAACTAAGATGTTTGGAATAAGAAATGTCAATCATTATTATTATTTAAACTTGATTTATTTGAATATTTTTAATATTTATTATGGGAGAAGTTATTTATTCCATAACTAAGATCTTTGGAATAAGAAATGTCAATCATTATCATTATTTAAACTTGATATATTTGAATATTTATTATAGGGGAAATTATTTATTCAATAATTAAGATATTTGGAATAAGAAATGTCAATCATTATTATTAAACTGGATTTATGAGAATATTTTAAATATTTATTATGGGAGAATTTATTTGTTCCATTACTTCTTTACCATCTTTGGAATAAGAAATGTCAGAATATTTTGAATATTTATTATTGGTGAAATTATTTATAATAAGAATTGCCAATCATTATTATTATTTAAACGTAATTTATGAAAATATTTATAATATTTATTATTGGAGAAAATATTTATTCAATTACTAAGATCTGTGGAATAAGAAATGTCAATTGTTATTGTTATTTAAACAGCATAATGAGAATATTTTGAATATTTATTAGTCGGAAATTATTTATTCCATTACTAAAATCTTTGGAATAAGAAGCGTCAGTTATTATAATTATTATTTAAACTGTATTTATGAGAATATTTTGAAAATTTATTATGGGAGAAATTATTTATTCCATAACTAAGATATTTGGAATAAGAAATGTCGATCATTATTATTATTAAACTGTATTTATGAGAATATTTTGAATATTTATAATGGGAGAAATTTTTTATTCCATAACTAAGATGTTTGGAATAAGAAATTTCAACCATTAGTATTATTTAAACTTGATTTATTTGAATATTTTGAATATTTATTATGTGAGAAATTATTTATTCCATTACTAAGATCTTTGGAATAAGGAATGGCAGAATATGTTGAATATTTATTATTGCTGAAATTATTTATAATAAGAATTGCCACTCTTTATTATTATTTAAACTGGATTTATGAGAATATTTATAATATTTTATATTGGAGAAATTATCTATTCCATTACTAAGATCTTTGGAATAAGAAATGTCAATCATTATTATTATTTAAAATGGATTTATGAGAATATTTTGAATATTTATTATAAGAAAAATTATTTATTCCATAACTAAGATCTTTGGAATAAGAAATGTCAATCATTAATATCATTTTTACTTGATTTATTTGAATATGTTGAATATTTATTATGGGAGAAATTATTTTTTCCATTACTAAGATCTTTGGAATAAGAAATGGCAGAATATTTTGAATATTTATTATTGCTGAAATTATTTATAATAAGAATTGCCAATCATTATTATTATTTAAACGTAATTTATGAAAAAATTTATAATATTTATTATTGGACAAAATATTTATTCAATTACTAAGATCTGTGGAATAAGAAATGTCAATTGTTATTGTTATTTAAACAGCATAATGAGAATATTTTGAATATTTATTATTCAGAAATTATTTATTCGATTACTAAAATCTTTGGAATAAGAAACGTCAGTTATTATAATTATTATTTAAACTGTATTTATGAGAATATTTTGAAAATTTATTATGGGAGAAATTATTTATTCCATAACTAAGATATTTGGAATAAGAAATGTCGATCATTATTATTATTAAACTGTATTTATGAGAATATTTTGAATATTTATTATGGGAGAAATTATTTATTCCATAACTAAGATGTTTGGAATAAGAAATTTCAATCATTAATATTATTTATACTTGATTTATTTGAATATCTTGAATATTTATTATGGGAGAAATTATTTTTTTCCATTACTAAGATCTTTGGAATAAGAAATGTCAGAATATTTTGAATATTAATTATTGCTGAAATTATTTATAATAAGAATTGCCAATCATTATTATTATTTAAACTGGATTTATGAGAATATTTATAATATTTATTATTGGAGAAATTATCTAGTCTTCTAGTTCTAGTATCTTTACTAAGAACTTGTGAATAAGAAATCTCAATCATTATTATTACTTAAAATGGATTTATGAGAATATTTTGAATATTTATTATAGGAAAAATTATTTATTCCATAACTAAGATCTTTGGAATAAGAAATGTCAATCATTATTATTATTTAAACTTGATTTATTTGAATATTTTAAATATTTATTATGGGGGAAATTATTTATTCTATAAATAAGATATTTGGAATAAGAAATGTACATCATTATCATTATTTAAACTGGATATATGAGAATATTTTGTATTTTTATTATGGGAGAAATTATTTATTCTTTGGCATTAGAAATGTCAAACATTATTATTATTTTTTTGAACTGGATTTATGAGAATATTTTGAATATCTATTATTATAGAAATTATTTATTCCATTACTAAGATCTTTGGAATAAGAAATGTCCATCATTATTATTATTTAAACTGGATTTATGAGAATATTTTGAATATTTATTATTCGAGAAATTATTTATTCAATTACTAAAATCTGTGGAATAAGAAATGCCAATCGTTATTGTTATTTAAACTGGATTTATGTGAATATTTTGAATAATTATCATGGGAGAATTTATTTATTCCATAACTAAGATATTTTGAATAAGAAATGTCAATCATTATTATTATTTAAACTGGATTTATAAGAATATTTTAAATATTTATTATAGAAGAAATGATTTATTCCACAACTAAGATGTTTGGAATAAGAAATGTCAATCATTATTATTATTTAAACTTGATTTATTTGAATATATTTAATATTTATTATGGGAGAAATTATTTATTCCATAATTAAGATCTTTGGAATAAAAAATGTCAATCATTATCATTATTTAAACTTGATATATTTGAATATTTATTATAGGGGAAATTATTTATTCAATAACTAAGATATTTTGAATAAGAAATGTCAATCATTATTATTAAACTGGATTTATGAGAATATTTTAAATATTTATTATGGGAGAAATTATTTATTCCATTACTTCTTTACCATCTTTGGAATAAGAAATGTCAGAATATTTTGAATATTTATTATTGGTGAAATTATTTATAATAAGAATTGCCAATCATTATTATTATTTAAACGTAATTTATGAAAATATTTATAATATTTATTATTGGAGAAAATATTTATTCAATTACTAAGATCTGTGGAATAAGAAATGTCAATTTTTATTGTTATTTAAACAGCATAATGAGAATATTTTGAATATTTATTAGTCGGAAAATATTTATTCCATTACTAAAATCTTTGGAATAAGAAGCGTCAGTTAATATAATTATTATTATAACTGTATTTATGAGAATATTTTGCAAATTTATTATGGGAGAAATTATTTATTCCATAACTAAGATGTTTGGAATAAGAAATGTCGATCATTATTATTATTAAACTGTATTTATGAGAATATTTTGAATATTTATAATGGGAGAAATTTTTTATTCCATAACTAAGATGTTTGGAATAAGAAATTTCAACCATTAGTATTATTTAAACTTGATTTATTTGAATATTTTGAATATTTATTATGTGAGAAATTATTTATTCCATTACAAAGATCTTTGGAATAAAAAATGGCAGAATATTTTGAATATTTATTATTGCTGAAATTATTTATAATAAGAATTGCCACTCTTTATTATTATTTAAACTGGATTTATGAGAATATTTATAATATTTAATATTGGAGAAATTATCTAGTTCATTACTAAGATCTTTGGAATAAGGAATGGCAGAATATGTTGAATATTTATTATTGCTGAAATTATTTATAATAAGAATTGCCACTCTTTATTATTATTTAAACTGGATTTATGAGAATATTTATAATATTTTATATTGGAGAAATTATCTATTCCATTACTAAGATCTTTGGAATAAGAAATGTCAATCATTATTATTATTTAAAATGGATTTATGAGAATATTTTGAATATTTATTATAAGAAAAATTATTTATTCCATAACTAAGATCTTTGAAATATGAAATGTCAATCATTAATATTATTTATACTTGATTTATTTGAATATGTTGAATATTTATTATGGGAAAAATTATTTTTTCCATTACTAAGATCTTTGGAATAAGAAATGGCAGAATATTTTGAATATTTATTATTGCTGAAATTATTTATAATAAGAATTGCCAATCATTATTATTATTTAAACGTAATTTATGAAAAAAATTATAATATTTATTATTGGACAAAATATTTATTCAATTACTAAGATCTGTGGAATAAGAAATGTCAATTGTTATTGTTATTTAAACAGCATAATGAGAATATTTTGAATATTTATTATTCGGAAATTATTTATTCCATTACTAAAATCTTTGGAATAAGAAACGTCAGTTATTATAATTATTATTTAAACTGTATTTATGAGAATATTTTGAAAATTTATTATGGGAGAAATTATTTATTCCATAACTAAGATATTTGGAATAAGAAATGTCGATCATTATTATTATTCAACTGTATTTATGAGAATATTTTGAATATTTATTATGGGAGAAATTATTTATTCCATAACTAAGATGTTTGGAATAAGAAATTCCAATCATTAATATTATTTATACTTGATTGATTTGAATATCTTGAATATTTATTATAGGAGAAATTATTTTTTCCATTACTAAGATCTTTGGAATAAGAAATGTCAGAATATTTTGAATATTAATTATTGCTGAAAATATTTATAATAAGAATTGCCAATCATTATTATTATTTAAACTGGATTTATGAGAATATTTATAATATTTATTATTGGAGAAATTATCTAGTCCTTTACTAAGAACTTGTGAATAAGAAATCTCAATCACTGTTATTACTTAAAATGGATTTATGAGAATATTTTGAATATTTATTATAGGAAAAATTATTTATTCCATAACTAAGATCTTTGGAATAAGAAATGTCAATCATTATTATTATTTAAACTTGATTTATTTGAATATTTTAAATATTTATTATGGGGGAAATTATTTATTCTATAAATAAGATATTTGGAATAAGAAATGTAAATCATTATTATTATTTAAACTGGATATATGAGAATATTTTGTATATTTATTATGGGAGAAATTATTTATTCTTTGCCATTAGAAATGTCAAACATTATTATTTTTTTTTGAACTGGATTTATGAGAATATCTTGAATATCTATTATTATAGAAATTATTTATTCCATTACTAAGATCTTTGGAATAAGAAATGTCCATCATTATTATTATTTAAACAGGATTTATGAGAATATTTTGAATATTTATTATTCGAGAAATTATTTATTCAATTACTAAAATCTGTGGAATAAGAAATGCCAATCGTTATTGTTATTTAAACTGGATTTATGTGAATATTTTGAATAATTATCATGGGAGAATTTATTTATTCCATAACTAAGATATATTGAATAAGAAATGTCAATCATTATTATTATTTAAACTGGATTTATAAGAATATTTTAAATATTTATTATAGAAGAAATGATTTATTCCATAACTAAGATGTTTGGAATAAGAAATGTCAATCATTATTATTATTTAAACTTGATTTATTTGAATATATTTAATATTTATTATGGGAGAAATTATTTATTCCATAACTAAGATCTTTGGAATAAGAAATGTCAATCATTATTATTATTTAAACTTGATTTATTTGAATATTTTTAATATTTATTATGGGAGAAGTTATTTATTCCATAACTAAGATCTTTGGAATAAGAAATGTCAATCATTATCATTATTTAATCTTGATATATTTGAATATTTATTATAGGGGAAATTATTTATTCAATAACTAAGATATTTGGAATAAGAAATGTCAATCATTATTATTAAACTGGATTTATGAGAATATTTTAAATATTTATTATGGGAGAATTTATTTATTCCATTACTTCTTTACCATCTTTGGAATAAGAAATGTCAGAATATTTTGAATATTTATTATTGGTGAAATTATTTATAATAAGAATTGCCAATCATTATTATTATTTAAACGTAATTTACGGAAATATTTATAATATTTATTATTGGAGAAAATATTTATTCAATTACTAAGATCTGTGGAATAAGAAATGTCAATTGTTATTGTTATTTAAACAGCATAATGAGAATATTTTGAATATTTATTAGCCGGAAATTATTTATTCCATTACTCAAATCTTTGGAATAAGAAGCGTCAGTTATTATAATTATTTTTTAAACTGTTTTTATGAGAATATTTTGCAAATTTATTATGGGAGAAATTATTTATTCCATAACTAAGATATTTGGAATAAGAAATGTCCATCATTATTATTATTTAAACTGGATTTATGAGAATATTTTGAATATTTATTATTGGAGAAATTATTTATTCAATTACTAAAATGTGTGGAATAAGAAATGCCAATCGTTATTGTTATTTAAACTGGATTTATGTGAATATTTTGAATATTTATCATGGGAGAATTTATTTATTCCATAACTAAGATATTTTGAATCAGAAATGTCAATCATTATTATTATTTAAACTGGATTTATAAGAATATTTTAAATGTTTATTATAGAAGAAATGATTTATTCCATAACTAAGATGTTTGGAATAAGAAATGTCAATCATTATTATTATTTAAACTTGATTTATTTGAATATTTTTAATATTTATTATGGGAGAAGTTATTTATTCCATAACTAAGATCTTTGGAATAAGAAATGTCAATCATTATCATTATTTAAACTTGATATATTTGAATATTTATTATAGGGGAAATTATTTATTCAATAATTAAGATATTTGGAATAAGAAATGTCAATCATTATTATTAAACTGGATTTATGAGAATATTTTAAATATTTATTATGGGAGAATTTATTTGTTCCATTACTTCTTTACCATCTTTGGAATAAGAAATGTCAGAATATTTTGAATATTTATTATTGGTGAAATTATTTATAATAAGAATTGCCAATCATTATTATTATTTAAACGTAATTTATGAAAATATTTATAATATTTATTATTGGAGAAAATATTTATTCAATTACTAAGATCTGTGGAATAAGAAATGTCAATTGTTATTGTTATTTAAACAGCATAATGAGAATATTTTGAATATTTATTAGTCGGAAATTATTTATTCCATTACTAAAATCTTTGGAATAAGAAGCGTCAGTTATTATAATTATTATTTAAACTGTATTTATGAGAATATTTTGCAAATTTATTATGGGAGAAATTATTTATTCCATAACTAAGATATTTGGAATAAGAAATGTCGATCATTATTATTATTAAACTGTATTTATGAGAATATTTTGAATATTTATAATGGGAGAAATTTTTTATTCCATAACTAAGATGTTTGGAATAAGAAATTTCAACCATTAGTATTATTTAAACTTGATTTATTTGAATATTTTGAATATTTATTATGTGAAAAATTATTTATTCCATTACTAAGATCTTTGGAATAAGGAATGGCAGAATATGTTGAATATTTATTATTGCTGAAATTATTTATAATAAGAATTGCCACTCTTTATTATTATTTAAACTGGATTTATGAGAATATTTATAATATTTTATATTGGAGAAATTATCTATTCCATTACTAAGATCTTTGGAATAAGAAATGTCAATCATTATTATTATTTAAAATGGATTTATGAGAATATTTTGAATATTTATTATAAGAAAAATTATTTATTCCATAACTAAGATCTTTGGAATAAGAAATGTCAATCATTAATATTATTTATACTTGATTTATTTGAATATGTTGAATATTTATTATGGGAGAAATTATTTTTTCCATTACTAAGATCTTTGGAATAAGAAATGGCAGAATATTTTGAATATTTATTATTGCTGAAATTATTTATAATAAGAATTGCCAATCATTATTATTATTTAAACGTAATTTATGAAAAAATTTATAATATTTATTATTGGACAAAATATTTATTCAATTACTAAGATCTGTGGAATAAGAAATGTCAATTGTTATTGTTATTTAAACAGCATAATGAGAATATTTTGAATATTTATTATTCGGAAATTATTTATTCCATTACTAAAATCTTTGGAATAAGAAACGTCAGTTATTATAATTATTATTTAAACTGTATTTATGAGAATATTTTGAAAATTTATTATGGGAGAAATTATTTATTCCATAACTAAGATATTTGGAATAAGAAATGTCGATCATTATTATTATTAAACTGTATTTATGAGAATATTTTGAATATTTATTATGGGAGAAATTATTTATTCCATAACTAAGATATTTGGAATAAGAAATTTCAATCATTAATATTATTTATACTTGATTTATTTGAATATCTTGAATATTTATTATGGGAGAAATTATTTTTTTCCATTACTAAGATCTTTGGAATAAGAAATGTCAGAATATTTTGAATATTAATTATTGCTGAAATTATTTATAATAAGAATTGCCAATCATTATTATTATTTAAACTGGATTTATGAGAATATTTATAATATTTATTATTGGAGAAATTATCTAGTCTTCTAGTTCTAGTATCTTTACTAAGAACTTGTGAATAAGAAATCTCAATCATTATTATTACTTAAAATGGATTTATGAGAATATTTTGAATATTTATTATAGGAAAAATTATTTATTCCATAACTAAGATCTTTGGAATAAGAAATGTCAATCATTATTATTATTTAAACTTGATTTATTTGAATATTTTAAATATTTATTATGGGGGAAATTATTTATTCTATAAATAAGATATTTGGAATAAGAAATGTACATCATTATTATTATTTAAACTGGATATATGAGAATATTTTGTATTTTTATTATGGGAGAAATTATTTATTCTTTGGCATTAGAAATGTCAAACATTATTATTATTTTTTTGAACTGGATTTATGAGAATATTTTGAATATCTATTATTATAGAAATTATTTATTCCATTACTAAGATCTTTGGAATAAGAAATGTCCATCATTATTATTATTTAAACTGGATTTATGAGAATATTTTGAATATTTATTATTCGAGAAATTATTTATTCAATTACTAAAATCTGTGGAATAAGAAATGCCAATCGTTATTGTTATTTAAACTGGATTTATGTGAATATTTTGAATAATTATCATGGGAGAATTTATTTATTCCATAACTAAGATATTTTGAATAAGAAATGTCAATCATTATTATTATTTAAACTGGATTTATAAGAATATTTTAAATATTTATTATAGAAGAAATGATTTATTCCACAACTAAGATGTTTGGAATAAGAAATGTCAATCATTATTATTATTTAAACTTGATTTATTTGAATATATTTAATATTTATTATGGGAGAAATTATTTATTCCATAATTAAGATCTTTGGAATAAAAAATGTCAATCATTATCATTATTTAAACTTGATATATTTGAATATTTATTATAGGGGAAATTATTTATTCAATAACTAAGATATTTTGAATAAGAAATGTCAATCATTATTATTAAACTGGATTTATGAGAATATTTTAAATATTTATTATGGGAGAAATTATTTATTCCATTACTTCTTTACCATCTTTGGAATAAGAAATGTCAGAATATTTTGAATATTTATTATTGGTGAAATTATTTATAATAAGAATTGCCAATCATTATTATTATTTAAACGTAATTTATGAAAATATTTATAATATTTATTATTGGAGAAAATATTTATTCAATTACTAAGATCTGTGGAATAAGAAATGTCAATTTTTATTGTTATTTAAACAGCATAATGAGAATATTTTGAATATTTATTAGTCGGAAATTATTTATTCCATTACTAAAATCTTTGGAATAAGAAGCGTCAGTTAATATAATTATTATTTAAACTGTATTTATGAGAATATTTTGCAAATTTATTATGGGAGAAATTATTTATTCCATAACTAAGATGTTTGGAATAAGAAATGTCGATCATTATTATTATTAAACTGTATTTATGAGAATATTTTGAATATTTATAATGGGAGAAATTTTTTATTCCATAACTAAGATGTTTGGAATAAGAAATTTCAACCATTAGTATTATTTAAACTTGATTTATTTGAATATTTTGAATATTTATTATGTGAGAAATTATTTATTCCATTACTAAGATCTTTGGAATAAAAAATGGCAGAATATTTTGAATATTTATTATTGCTGAAATTATTTATAATAAGAATTGCCACTCTTTATTATTATTTAAACTGGATTTATGAGAATATTTATAATATTTAATATTGGAGAAATTATCTAGTTCATTACTAAGATCTTTGGAATAAGGAATGGCAGAATATGTTGAATATTTATTATTGCTGAAATTATTTATAATAAGAATTGCCACTCTTTATTATTATTTAAACTGGATTTATGAGAATATTTATAATATTTTATATTGGAGAAGTTATCTATTCCATTACTAAGATCTTTGGAATAAGAAATGTCAATCATTATTATTATTTAAAATGGATTTATGAGAATATTTTGAATATTTATTATAAGAAAAATTATTTATTCCATAACTAAGATCTTTGAAATATGAAATGTCAATCATTAATATTATTTATACTTGATTTATTTGAATATGTTGAATATTTATTATGGGAGAAATTATTTTTTCCATTACTAAGATCTTTGGAATAAGAAATGGCAGAATATTTTGAATATTTATTATTGCTGAAATTATTTATAATAAGAATTGCCAATCATTATTATTATTTAAACGTAATTTATGAAAAAATTTATAATATTTATTATTGGACAAAATATTTATTCAATTACTAAGATCTGTGGAATAAGAAATGTCAATTGTTATTGTTATTTAAACAGCATAATGAGAATATTTTGAATATTTATTATTCGGAAATTATTTATTCCATTACTAAAATCTTTGGAATAAGAAACGTCAGTTATTATAATTATTATTTAAACTGTATTTATGAGAATATTTTGAAAATTTATTATGGGAGAAATTATTTATTCCATAACTAAGATATTTGGAATAAGAAATGTCGATCATTATTATTATTAAACTGTATTTATGAGAATATTTTGAATATTTATTATGGGAGAAATTATTTTTTCCATTACTAAGAACTTTGGAATAAGAAATGTCAGAATATTTTGAATATTAATTATTGCTGAAAATATTTATAATAAGAATTGCCAATCATTATTATTATTTAAACTGGATTTATGAGAATATTTATAATATTTATTATTGGAGAAATTATCTAGTCCTTTACTAAGAACTTGTGAATAAGAAATCTCAATCATTATTATTACTTAAAATGGATTTATGAGAATATTTTGAATATTTATTATAGGAAAAATTATTTATTCCATAACTAAGATCTTTGGAATAAGAAATGTCAATCATTATTATTATTTAAACTTGATTTATTTGAATATTTTAAATATTTATTATGGGGGAAATTATTTATTCTATAAATAAGATATTTGGAATAAGAAATGTAAATCATTATTATTATTTAAACTGGATATATGAGAATATTTTGTATATTTATTATGGGAGAAATTATTTATTCTTTGGCATTAGAAATGTCAAACATTATTATTATTTTTTTGAACTGGATTTATGAGAATATCTTGAATATCTATTATTATAGAAATTATTTATTCCATTACTAAGATCTTTGGAATAAGAAATGTCCATCATTATTATTATTTAAACTGGATTTATGAGAATATTTTGAATATTTATTATTCGAGAAATTATTTATTCAATTACTAAAATCTGTGGAATAAGAAATGCCAATCGTTATTGTTATTTAAACTGGATTTATGTGAATATTTTGAATAATTATCATGGGAGAATTTATTTATTCCATAACTAAGATATATTGAATAAGAAATGTCAATCATTATTATTATTTAAACTGGATTTATAAGAATATTTTAAATATTTATTATAGAAGAAATGATTTATTCCATAACTAAGATGTTTGGAATAAGAAATGTCAATCATTATTATTATTTAAACTTGATTTATTTGAATATATTTAATATTTATTATGGGAGAAATTATTTATTCCATAACTAAGATCTTTGGAATAAGAAATGTCAATCATTATCATTATTTAAAATTGATATATTTGAATATTTATTATAGGGGAAATTATTTATTCAATAACTAAGATATTTGGAATAAGAAATGTCAATCATTATTATTAAACTGGATTTATGAGAATATTTTAAATATTTATTATGGGAGAAATTATTTATTCCATTACTTCTTTACCATCTTTGGAATAAGAAATGCCAGAATATTTTGAATATTTATTATTGGTGAAATTATTTATAATAAGAAGTGCCAATCATTATTATTATTTAAACGTAATTTATGAAAATATTTATAATAATTATTATTGGAGAAAATATTTATTCAATTACTAAGATCTGTGGAATAAGAAATGTCAATTTTTATTGTTATTTAAACAGCATAATGAGAATATTTTGAATATTTATTAGTCGGAAATTATTTATTCCATTACTAAAATCTTTGGAATAAGAAGCGTCAGTTATTATAATTATTATTTAAACTGTATTTATGAGAATATTTTGCAAATTTATTATGGGAGAAATTATTTATTCCATAACTAAGATATTTGGAATAAGAAATGTCGATCATTATTATTATTAAACTGTATTTATGAGAATATTTTGAATATTTATAATGGGAGAAATTTTTTATTAAATAACTAAGATGTTCGGAATAAGAAATTTCAACCATTAGTATTGTTTAAACTTGATTTATTTGAATATTTTGAATATTTATTATGGGAGAAATTATTTATTCCATTACTAAGATCTTTGGAATAAGAAATGGCAGAATATTTTCAATATTTATTATTGCTGAAATTATTTATAATAAGAATTGCCACTCTTTATTATTATTTAAACTGGATTTATGAGAATATTTATAATATATAATATTGGAGAAATTACCTAGTTCATTACTAAGATCTTTGGAATAAGAAATGGCAGAATATGTTGAATATTTATTATTGCTGAAATTATTTATAATAAGAATTGCCACTCTTTATTATTATTTAAACTGGATTTATGAGAATATTTATAATATTTAATATTGGAGAAATTATCTATTTCATTACTAAGATCTTTGGAATAAGTAATGTCAATCATTATTATTATTTAAAATGGATTTATGAGAATATTTTAATATTTATTATAAGAAAAATTATTTATTCCATAACTAAGATCTTTGGAATAAGAAATGTCAATCATTAATATTATTTATACTTGATTTATTTTAATATTTTGAATATTTATTATTGGACAAAATATTTATTCAATTAATAAGATCTGTGGAATAAGAAATGTCAATTGTTATCGTTATTTAAACAGCATAATGAGAATATTTTGAATATTTATTATTCGGAAATTATTTATTCCATTACTAAAATCTTTGGAATAAGAAACGTCAGCTATTATAATTATTATTTAAACTGTATTTATGAGAATATTTTGAAAATTTATTATGGGAGAAATTATTTATTCCATAACTAAGATATTTGGAATAAGAAATGTCGATCATTATTATTATTAAACTGTATTTATGAGAATATTTTGAATATTTATTATGGGAGAAACTATTTATTCCATAACTAAGATGTTTGGAATAAGAAATTCCAATCATTAATATTATTTATACTTGATTGATTTGAATATCTTGAATATTTATTATAGGAGAAATTATTTTTTCCATTACTAAGATCTTTGGAATAAGAAATGTCAGAATATTTTGAATATTAATTATTGCTGAAAATATTTATAATAAGAATTGCCAATCATTATTATTATTTAAACTGGATTTATGAGAATATTTATAATATTTATTATTGGAGAAATTATCTAGTCCTTTACTAAGAACTTGTGAATAAGAAATCTCAATCATTATTATTACTTAAAATGGATTTATGAGAATATTTTGAATATTTATTATAGGAAAAATTATTTATTCCATAACTAAGATCTTTGGAATAAGAAATGTCAATCATTATTATTATTTAAACTTGATTTATTTGAATATTTTAAATATTTATTATGGGGGAAATTATTTATTCTATAAATAAGATATTTGGAATAAGAAATGTAAATCATTATTATTATTTAAACTGGATATATGAGAATATTTTGTATATTTATTATGGGAGAAATTATTTATTCTTTGCCATTAGAAATGTCAAACATTATTATTTTTTTTTTGAACTGGATTTATGAGAATATCTTGAATATCTATTATTATAGAAATTATTTATTCCATTACTAAGATCTTTGGAATAAGAAATGTCCATCATTATTATTATTTAAACTGGATTTATGAGAATATTTTGAATATTTATTATTCGAGAAATTATTTATTCAATTACTAAAATCTGTGGAATAAGAAATGCCAATCGTTATTGTTATTTAAACTGGATTTATGTGAATATTTTGAATAATTATCATGGGAGAATTTATTTATTCCATAACTAAGATATATTGAATAAGAAATGTCAATCATTATTATTATTTAAACTGGATTTATAAGAATATTTTAAATATTTATTATAGAAGAAATGATTTATTCCATAACTAAGATGTTTGGAATAAGAAATGTCAATCATTATTATTATTTAAACTTGATTTATTTGAATATATTTAATATTTATTATGGGAGAAATTATTTATTCCATAACTAAGATCTTTGGAATAAGAAATGTCAATCATTATTATTATTTAAACTTGATTTATTTGAATATTTTTAATATTTATTATGGGAGAAGTTATTTATTCCATAACTAAGATCTTTGGAATAAGAAATGTCAATCATTATCATTATTTAATCTTGATATATTTGAATATTTATTATAGGGGAAATTATTTATTCAATAACTAAGATATTTGGAATAAGAAATGTCAATCATTATTATTAAACTGGATTTATGAGAATATTTTAAATATTTATTATGGGAGAATTTATTTATTCCATTACTTCTTTACCATCTTTGGAATAAGAAATGTCAGAATATTTTGAATATTTATTATTGGTGAAATTATTTATAATAAGAATTGCCAATCATTATTATTATTTAAACGTAATTTACGGAAATATTTATAATATTTATTATTGGAGAAAATATTTATTCAATTACTAAGATCTGTGGAATAAGAAATGTCAATTGTTATTGTTATTTAAACAGCATAATGAGAATATTTTGAATATTTATTAGCCGGAAATTATTTATTCCATTACTCAAATCTTTGGAATAAGAAGCGTCAGTTATTATAATTATTTTTTAAACTGTTTTTATGAGAATATTTTGCAAATTTATTATGGGAGAAATTATTTATTCCATAACTAAGATATTTGGAATAAGAAATGTCGATCATTATTATTATTAAACTGTATTTATGAGAATATTTTGAATATTTATAATGGGAGAAATTTTTTATTCCATAACTAAGATGTTTGGAATAAGAAATTTCAATCATTAATATTATTTAAACTGGATTTATGAGAATATTTATAATATTTAATATTGGAGAAATTATCTAGTTCATTACTAAGATCTTTGGAATAAGAAATGTCAGAATATTTTGAATATTTATTATTGCTGAAATTATTTATAATAAGAATTGCCACTCTTTATTATTATTTAAACTGGATTTATGAGAATATTTATAATATTTAATATTGGAGAAATTATCTAGTTCATTACTAAGATCTTTGGAATAAGAAATGTCAATCATTATTATTATTTAAAATGGATTTATGAGAATATTTTGAATATTTATTATAAGAAAAATTATTTATTCCATAACTAAGATCTTTGGAATAAGAAATGTCAATCATTAATATTATTTATACTTGATTTATTTGAATATTTTGAATATTTATTATGGGAGAAATTATTTTTTCCATTACTAAGATCTTTGGAATAAGAAATGGCAGAATATTTTGAATATTTATTATTGCTGAAATTATTTATAATAAGAATTGCCAATCATTATTATTATTTAAACGTAATTTATGAAAAAAATTATAATATTTATTATTGGACAAAATATTTATTCAATTACTAAGATCTGTGGAATAAGAAATGTCAATTGTTATTGTTATTTAAACAGCATAATGAGAATATTTTGAATATTTATTATTCGGAAATTATTTATTCCATTACTAAAATCTTTGGAATAAGAAACGTCAGTTATTATAATTATTATTTAAACTGTATTTATGAGAATATTTTGAAAATTTATTATGGGAGAAATTATTTATTCCATAACTAAGATATTTGGAATAAGAAATGTCGATCATTATTATTATTAAACTGTATTTATGAGAATATTTTGAATATTTATTATGGGAGAAATTATTTATTCCATAACTAAGATGTTTGGAATAAGAAATTTCAATCATTAATATTATTTATACTTGATTTATTTGAATATCTTGAATATTTATTATGGGAGAAATTATTTTTTCCATTACTAAGATCTTTGGAATAAGAAATGTCAGAATATTTTGAATATTAATTATTGCTGAAATTATTTATAATAAGAATTGCCAATCATTATTATTATTTAAACTGGATTTATGAGAATATTTATAATATTTATTATTGGAGAAATTATCTAGTCCTTTACTAAGAACTTGTGAATAAGAAATCTCAATCATTATTATTACTTAAAATGGATTTATGAGAATATTTTGAATATTTATTATAGGAAAAATTATTTATTCCATAACTAAGATCTTTGGAATAAGAAATGTCAATCATTATTATTATTTAAACTTGATTTATTTGAATATTTTAAATATTTATTATGGGGGAAATTATTTATTCTATAAATAAGATATTTGGAATAAGAAATGTAAATCATTATTATTATTTAAACTGGATATATGAGAATATTTTGTATATTTATTATGGGAGAAATTATTTATTCTTTGCCATTAGAAATGTCAAACATTATTATTATTTTTTTGAACTGGATTTATGAGAATATCTTGAATATCTATTATTATAGAAATTATTTATTCCATTACTAAGATCTTTGGAATAAGAAATGTCCATCATTATTATTATTTAAACTGGATTTATGAGAATATTTTGAATATTTATTATTCGAGAAATTATTTATTCAATTACTAAAATCTGTGGAATAAGAAATGCCAATCGTTATTGATATTTAAACTGGATTTATGTGAATATTTTGAATAATTATCATGGGAGAATTTATTTATTCCATAACTAAGATATATTGAATAAGAAATGTCAATCATTATTATTATTTAAACTGGATTTATAAGAATATTTTAAATATTTATTATAGAAGAAATGATTAATTCCATAACTAAGATGTTTGGAATAAGAAATGTCAATCATTATTATTATTTAAACTTGATTTATTTGAATATATTTAATATTTATTATGGGAAAAATTATTTATTCCATAACTAAGATCTTTGGAATAAGAAATGTCAATCATTATTATTATTTAAACTTGATTTATTTGAATATTTTTAATATTTATTATGGGAGAAGTTATTTATTCCATAACTAAGATCTTTGGAATAAGATATGTCAATCATTATCATTATTTAATCTTGATATATTTGAATATTTATTATAGGGGAAATTATTTATTCAATAACTAAGATATTTGGAATAAGAAATGTCAATCATTATTATTAAACTGGATTTATGAGAATATTTTAAATATTTATTATGGGAGAATTTATTTATTCCATTACTTCTTTACCATCTTTGGAATAAGAAATGTCAGAATATTTTGAATATTTATTATTGGTGAAATTATTTATAATAAGAATTGCCAATCATTATTATTATTTAAACGTAATTTACGGAAATATTTATAATATTTATTATTGGAGAAAATATTTATTCAATTACTAAGATCTGTGGAATAAGAAATGTCAATTGTTATTGTTATTTAAACAGCATAATGAGAATATTTTGAATATTTATTAGCCGGAAATTATTTATTCCATTACTCAAATCTTTGGAATAAGAAGCGTCAGTTATTATAATTATTTTTTAAACTGTTTTTATGAGAATATTTTGCAAATTTATTATGGGAGAAATTATTTATTCCATAACTAAGATATTTGGAATAAGAAATGTCGATCATTATTATTATTAAACTGTATTTATGAGAATATTTTGAATATTTATAATGGGAGAAATTTTTTATTCCATAACTAAGATGTTTGGAATAAGAAATTTCAATCATTAATATTATTTAAACTGGATTTATGAGAATATTTATAATATTTAATATTGGAGAAATTATCTAGTTCATTACTAAGATCTTTGGAATAAGAAATGTCAGAATAATTTGAATATTTATTATTGCTGAAATTATTTATAATAAGAATTGCCACTCTTTATTATTATTTAAGCTGGATTTATGAGAATATTTATAATATTTAATATTGGAGAAATTATCTAGTTCATTACTAAGATCTTTGGAATAAGAAATGTCAATCATTATTATTATTTAAAATGGATTTATGAGAATATTTTGAATATTTATTATAAGAAAAATTATTTATTCCATAACTAAGATCTTTGGAATAAGAAATGTCAATCATTAATATTATTTATACTTGATTTATTTGAATATTTTGAATATTTATTATGGGAGAAATTATTTTTTCCATTACTAAGATCTTTGGAATAAGAAATGGCAGAATATTTTGAATATTTATTATTGCTGAAATTATTTATAATAAGAATTGCCAATCATTATTATTATTTAAACGTAATTTATGAAAAAATTTATAATATTTATTATTGGACAAAATATTTATTCAATTACTAAGATCTGTGGAATAAGTAATGTCAATTGTTATTGTTATTTAAACAGCATAATGAGAATATTTTGAATATTTATTATTCGGAAATTATTTATTCCATTACTAAAATCTTTGGAATAAGAAACGTCAGTTATTATAATTATTATTTAAACTGTATTTATGAGAATATTTTGAAAATTTATTATGGGAGAAATTATTTATTCCATAACTAAGATATTTGGAATAAGAAATGTCGATCATTATTATTATTAAACTGTATTTATGAGAATATTTTGAATATTTATTATGGGAGAAATTATTTATTCCATAACTAAGATGTTTGGAATAAGAAATTTCAATCATTAATATTATTTATACTTGATTTATTTGAATATCTTGAATATTTATTATGGGAGAAATTATTTTTTCCATTACTAAGATCTTTGGAATAAGAAATGTCAGAATATTTTGAATATTAATTATTGCTGAAATTATTTATAATAAGAATTGCCAATCATTATTATTATTTAAACTGGATTTATGAGAATATTTATAATATTTATTATTGGAGAAATTGTCTAGTCCTTTACTAAGAACTTGTGAATAAGAAATCTCAATCATTATTATTACTTAAAATGGATTTATGAGAATATTTTGAATATTTATTATAGGAAAAATTATTTATTCCATAACTAAGATCTTTGGAATAAGAAATGTCAATCATTATTATTATTTAAACTTGATTTATTTGAATATTTTAAATATTTATTATGGGGGAAATTATTTATTCTATAAATAAGATATTTGGAATAAGAAATGTACATCATTATTGTTATTTAAACTGGATATATGAGAATATTTTGTATTTTTATTATGGGAGAAATTATTTATTCTTTGGCATTAGAAATGTCAAACATTATTATTATTTTTTTGAACTGGATTTATGAGAATATTTTGAATATCTATTATTATAGAAATTATTTATTCCATTACTAAGATCTTTGGAATAAGAAATGTCCATCATTATTATTATTTAAACTGGATTTATGAGAATATTTTGAATATTTATTATTCGAGAAATTATTTATTCAATTACTAAAATCTGTGGAATAAGAAATGCCAATCGTTATTGTTATTTAAACTGGATTTATGTGAATATTTTGAATAATTATCATGGGAGAATTTATTTATTCCATAACTAAGATATATTGAATAAGAAATGTCAATCATTATTATTATTTAAACTGGATTTATAAGAATATTTTAAATATTTATTATAGAAGAAATGATTTATTCCATAACTAAGATGTTTGGAATAAGAAATGTCAATCATTATTATTATTTAAACTTGATTTATTTGAATATATTTAATATTTATTATGGGAGAAATTATTTATTCCATAACTAAGATCTTTGGAATAAGAAATGTCAATCATTATCATTATTTAAAATTGATATATTTGAATATTTATTATAGGGGAAATTATTTATTCAATAACTAAGATATTTGGAATAAGAAATGTCAATCATTATTATTAAACTGGATTTATGAGAATATTTTAAATATTTATTATGAGAGAAATTATTTATTCCATTACTTCTTTACCATCTTTGGAATAAGAAATGCCAGAATATTTTGAATATTTATTATTGGTGAAATTATTTATAATAAGAAGTGCCAATCATTATTATTATTTAAACGTAATTTATGAAAATATTTATAATAATTATTATTGGAGAAAATATTTATTCAATTACTAAGATCTGTGGAATAAGAAATGTCAATTTTTATTGTTATTTAAACAGCATAATGAGAATATTTTGAATATTTATTAGTCGGAAATTATTTATTCCATTACTAAAATCTTTGGAATAAGAAGCGTCAGTTATTATAATTATTATTTAAACTGTATTTATGAGAATATTTTGCAAATTTATTATGGGAGAAATTATTTATTCCATAACTAAGATATTTGGAATAAGAAATGTCGATCATTATTATTATTAAACTGTATTTATGAGAATATTTTGAATATTTATAATGGGAGAAATTTTTTATTCCATAACTAAGATGTTCGGAATAAGAAATTTCAACCATTAGTATTGTTTAAACTTGATTTATTTGAATATTTTGAATATTTATTATGGGAGAAATTATTTATTCCATTACTAAGATCTTTGGAATAAGAAATGGCAGAATATTTTCAATATTTATTATTGCTGAAATTATTTATAATAAGAATTGCCACTCTTTATTATTATTTAAACTGGATTTATGAGAATATTTATAATATATAATATTGGAGAAATTACCTAGTTCATTACTAAGATCTTTGGAATAAGAAATGGCAGAATATGTTGAATATTTATTATTGCTGAAATTATTTATAATAAGAATTGCCACTCTTTATTATTATTTAAACTGGATTTATGAGAATATTTATAATATTTAATATTGGAGAAATTATCTATTTCATTACTAAGATCTTTGGAATAAGTAATGTCAATCATTATTATTATTTAAAATGGATTTATGAGAATATTTTAATATTTATTATAAGAAAAATTATTTATTCCATAACTAAGATCTTTGGAATAAGAAATGTCAATCATTAATATTATTTATACTTGATTTATTTTAATATTTTGAATATTTATTATTGGACAAAATATTTATTCAATTAATAAGATCTGTGGAATAAGAAATGTCAATTGTTATCGTTATTTAAACAGCATAATGAGAATATTTTGAATATTTATTATTCGGAAATTATTTATTCCATTACTAAAATCTTTGGAATAAGAAACGTCAGCTATTATAATTATTATTTAAACTGTATTTATGAGAATATTTTGAAAATTTATTATGGGAGAAATTATTTATTCCATAACTAAGATATTTGGAATAAGAAATGTCGATCATTATTATTATTAAACTGTATTTATGAGAATATTTTGAATATTTATTATGGGAGAAATTATTTATTCCATAACTAAGATGTTTGGAATAAGAAATTCCAATCATTAATATTATTTATACTTGATTGATTTGAATATCTTGAATATTTATTATAGGAGAAATTATTTTTTCCATTACTAAGATCTTTGGAATAAGAAATGTCAGAATATTTTGAATATTAATTATTGCTGAAAATATTTATAATAAGAATTGCCAATCATTATTATTATTTAAACTGGATTTATGAGAATATTTATAATATTTATTATTGGAGAAATTATCTAGTCCTTTACTAAGAACTTGTGAATAAGAAATCTCAATCATTATTATTACTTAAAATGGATTTATGAGAATATTTTGAATATTTATTATAGGAAAAATTATTTATTCCATAACTAAGATCTTTGGAATAAGAAATGTCAATCATTATTATTATTTAAACTTGATTTATTTGAATATTTTAAATATTTATTATGGGGGAAATTATTTATTCTATAAATAAGATATTTGGAATAAGAAATGTAAATCATTATTATTATTTAAACTGGATATATGAGAATATTTTGTATATTTATTATGGGAGAAATTATTTATTCTTTGCCATTAGAAATGTCAAACATTATTATTTTTTTTTTGAACTGGATTTATGAGAATATCTTGAATATCTATTATTATAGAAATTATTTATTCCATTACTAAGATCTTTGGAATAAGAAATGTCCATCATTATTATTATTTAAACTGGATTTATGAGAATATTTTGAATATTTATTATTCGAGAAATTATTTATTCAATTACTAAAATCTGTGGAATAAGAAATGCCAATCGTTATTGTTATTTAAACTGGATTTATGTGAATATTTTGAATAATTATCATGGGAGAATTTATTTATTCCATAACTAAGATATATTGAATAAGAAATGTCAATCATTATTATTATTTAAACTGGATTTATAAGAATATTTTAAATATTTATTATAGAAGAAATGATTTATTCCATAACTAAGATGTTTGGAATAAGAAATGTCAATCATTATTATTATTTAAACTTGATTTATTTGAATATATTTAATATTTATTATGGGAGAAATTATTTATTCCATAACTAAGATCTTTGGAATAAGAAATGTCAATCATTATTATTATTTAAACTTGATTTATTTGAATATTTTTAATATTTATTATGGGAGAAGTTATTTATTCCATAACTAAGATCTTTGGAATAAGAAATGTCAATCATTATCATTATTTAATCTTGATATATTTGAATATTTATTATAGGGGAAATTATTTATTCAATAACTAAGATATTTGGAATAAGAAATGTCAATCATTATTATTAAACTGGATTTATGAGAATATTTTAAATATTTATTATGGGAGAATTTATTTATTCCATTACTTCTTTACCATCTTTGGAATAAGAAATGTCAGAATATTTTGAATATTTATTATTGGTGAAATTATTTATAATAAGAATTGCCAATCATTATTATTATTTAAACGTAATTTACGGAAATATTTATAATATTTATTATTGGAGAAAATATTTATTCAATTACTAAGATCTGTGGAATAAGAAATGTCAATTGTTATTGTTATTTAAACAGCATAATGAGAATATTTTGAATATTTATTAGCCGGAAATTATTTATTCCATTACTCAAATCTTTGGAATAAGAAGCGTCAGTTATTATAATTATTTTTAAAACTGTTTTTATGAGAATATTTTGCAAATTTATTATGGGAGAAATTATTTATTCCATAACTAAGATATTTGGAATAAGAAATGTCGATCATTATTATTATTAAACTGTATTTATGAGAATATTTTGAATATTTATAATGGGAGAAATTTTTTATTCCATAACTAAGATGTTTGGAATAAGAAATTTCAATCATTAATATTATTTAAACTGGATTTATGAGAATATTTATAATATTTAATATTGGAGAAATTATCTAGTTCATTACTAAGATCTTTGGAATAAGAAATGTCAGAATATTTTGAATATTTATTATTGCTGAAATTATTTATAATAAGAATTGCCACTCTTTATTATTATTTAAACTGGATTTATGAGAATATTTATAATATTTAATATTGGAGAAATTATCTAGTTCATTACTAAGATCTTTGGAATAAGAAATGTCAATCATTATTATTATTTAAAATGGATTTATGAGAATATTTTGAATATTTATTATAAGAAAAATTATTTATTCCATAACTAAGATCTTTGGAATAAGAAATGTCAATCATTAATATTATTTATACTTGATTTATTTGAATATTTTGAATATTTATTATGGGAGAAATTATTTTTTCCATTACTAAGATCTTTGGAATAAGAAATGGCAGAATATTTTGAATATTTATTATTGCTGAAATTATTTATAATAAGAATTGCCAATCATTATTATTATTTAAACGTAATTTATGAAAAAATTTATAATATTTATTATTGGACAAAATATTTATTCAATTACTAAGATCTGTGGAATAAGAAATGTCAATTGTTATTGTTATTAAAACAGCATAATGAGAATATTTTGAATATTTATTATTCGGAAATTATTTATTCCATTACTAAAATCTTTGGAATAAGAAACGTCAGTTATTATAATTATTATTTAAACTGTATTTATGAGAATATTTTGAAAATTTATTATGGGAGAAATTATTTATTCCATAACTAAGATATTTGGAATAAGAAATGTCGATCATTATTATTATTAAACTGTATTTATGAGAATATTTTGAATATTTATTATGGGAGAAATTATTTATTCCATAACTAAGATGTTTGGAATAAGAAATTTCAATCATTAATATTACTTAAACTTGATTTATTTGAATATTCTGAATATTTATTATGGGAGAAATTATTTATTCCATTACTAAGATCTTTGGAATAAGAAATGTCAGAATATTTTGAATATTTATTATTGCTGAAATTATTCATTATAAGAATTGCCAATTATTATTATTATTTAATCTGGATTTATGAGAATATTTATAATATTTATTATTTTAGAAATTATCCAGTCCATTACTAAGATCTTGTGAATAAGAAATGTCAATCATTATTATTATGTAAAATGGATTTATTAGTTTATTTTGAATATTTATTATAGGAAAAATTATTTATTCCGTAACTAAGAACTTTGGAATAAGAAATGTCAATCATTATCATTATTTAAACTTGATACATTTGAATATTTATTATAGGGGAAATTATTTATTCAATAACTAAGATATTTGGAATAAGAAATGTCAATCATTATTATTAAACTGGATTTATGAGAATATTTTAAATATTTATTATGGGAGAAATTATTTATTCCATTACTTCTTTGCCATCTTTGGAATAAGAAATGTCAGAATATTTTGAATATTTATTATTGTTGAAATTATTTATAATAAGAATTGCCAATCATTATTATTATTTAAACGTAATTTATGAAAATATTTATAATATTTATTATTGGAGAAAATATTTATTCAATTACTAAGATCTGTGGAATAAGAAATGTCAAATGGTATTGTTATTTAAACAGCATAATGAGAATATTTTGAATATTTATTATCCGGAAATTATTTATTCCATAACTAAAATCTTTGGAATAAGAAACGTCAGTTATTATAATTATTATTTAAACTGTATTTATGAGAATATTTTGAAAATTTATTATGGGAGAAATTATTTATTCCATAACTAAGATATTTGGAATAAGAAATGTCGATCATTATTATTATTAAACTGTATTTATGAGAATATTTTGAATATTTATTATGGGAGAAATTATTTATTCCATAACTAAGATGTTTGGAATAAGAAATTTCAATCATTAATATAATTTATACTTGATTTATTTGAATATCTTGAATATTTATTATGGGAGAAATTATTTTTTCCATTACTAAGATCTTTTGAATAAGAAATGTCAGAATATTTTGAATATTAATTATTGCTGAAATTATTTATAATAAGAATTGCCAATCATTATTATTATTTAAACTGGATTTATGAGAATATTTATAATATTTATTATTGGAGAAATTATCTAGTCCTTTACTAAGATCTTGTGAATAAGAAATCTCAATCATTATTATTACTTAAAATGGATTTATGAGAATATTTTGAATATTTATTATAGGAAAAATTATTTATTCCATAACTAAGATCTTTGGAATAAGAAATTTCAACCATTATTATTATTTAAACTTAATTTATTCGAATATTTTGAATATTTATTATGGGAGAAAATATTTATTCCATTACTAAGACCTTTGGAATAAGAAATGTCAGAATATTTTGAATATTTATTATTGCTGAAATTATTTATAATAAGAATTGCCAATCATTATTATTATTTAAACATAATTTATGAAAATATTTATAATATTTATTATTGGATAAAATATTTATTCAATTACTAAGATCTGTGGAATAAGAAATGTCAATTGTTATTGTTATTTAAAATGGATTTATGAGAATATTTTGAATATTTATTATAGGAAAAACTATCTATTCCATAACTAAGATCTTTGGAATAAGAAATGTCAATCATTATTATTATTTAAACTGGATATATGAGAATATTTTGTATATTTATCATGGGAGAAATTATCTATTCTTTGGCATTAGAAATGCAAACATTATTATTATTTTTTTGAACTGGATTTATGAGAATATTTTGAATATTTATTATTACTGAAATTATTTATTCTATTACTAAGATCTTTGGAATAAGAAATGTCCATCATTATTATTATTTAAACTTGATTTATTTGAATATTTTGAATATTTATTATGGGAGAAATTATTTTTTCCATTACTAAGATCTTTGGAATAAGAAATGTCAGAATATTTTGAATATTAATTATTGCTGAAATTATTTATAATAAGAATTGCCAATCATTATCATTATTTAAACTGGATTTATGAGAATATTTATAATATTTATTATTGGAGAAATTATCTAGTCCTTTACTAAGATCTTGTGAATAAGAAATCTCAATCATTATTATTATTTAAAATGGATTTATGAGAATATTTTGAATATTTATTATAGGAAAAATTATTTATTCCATAACTAAGATCTTTGGAATAAGAAATGTCAATCATTATTATTATTTAAACTTGATTTATTTGAATATTTTAAATATTTATTATGGGGGAAATTATTTATTCTATAAATAAGATATTTGGAATAAGAAATGTACATCATTATTATTATTTAAACTGGATATATGAGAATATTTTGTATTTTTATTATGGGAGAAATTATTTATTCTTTGGCATTAGAAATGTCAAACATTATTATTATTTTTTTGAACAGGATTTATGAGAATATTTTGAATATCTATTATTATAGAAATTATTTATTCCATTACTAAGATCTTTGGAATAAGAAATGTCCATCATTATTATTATTTAAACTGGATTTATGAGAATATTTTGAATATTTATTATTCGAGAAATTATTTATTCAATTACTAAAATCTGTGGAATAAGAAATGCGAATCGTTATTGTTATTTAAACTGGATTTATGTGAATATTTTGAATAATTATCATTGGAGAATTTATTTATTCCATAACTAAGATATTTTGAATAAGAAATGTCAATCATTATTATTATTTAAACTGGATTTATAAGAATATTTTAAATATTTATTATAGAAGAAATGATTTATTCCACAACTAAGATGTTTGGAATAAGAAATGTCAATCATTATTATTATTTAAACTTGATTTATTTGAATATATTTAATATTTATTATGGGAGAAATTATTTATTCCATAACTAAGATATTTGGAATAAGAAATGTCAATCATTATTATTAAACTGGATTTATGAGAATATTTTAAATATTTATTATGGGAGAAATTATTTATTCCATTACTTCTTTACCATCTTTGGAATGAGAAATGTCAGAATATTTTGAATATTTATTATTGGTGAAATTATTTATAATAAGAATTGCCAATCATTATTATTATTTAAACGTAATTTATGAAAATATTTATAATATTTATTATTGGAGAAAATATTTATTCAATTACTAAGATCTGTGGAATAAGAAATGTAATTTTTTATTGTTATTTAAACAGCATAATGAGAATATTTTGATTATTTATTATTCGGAAATTATTTATTCCATTACTAAAATCTTTGGAATAAGAAACGTCAGTTATTATAATTATTATTTAAACTGTATTTATGAGAATATTTTGAAAATTTATTATGGGAGAAATTATTTATTCCATAACTAAGATATTTGGAATAAGAAATGTCGATCATTATTATTATTAAACTGTATTTATGAGAATATTTTGAATATTTATTATGGGAGAAATTATTTATTCCATAACTAAGATGTTTGGAATAAGAAATTCCAATCATTAATATTATTTATACTTGATTGATTTGAATATCTTGAATATTTATTATATGAGAAATTATTTTTTCCATTACTAAGATCTTTGGAATAAGAAATGTCAGAATATTTTGAATATTAATTATTGCTGAAAATATTTAGAATAAGAATTGCCAATCATTATTATTATTTAAACTGGATTTATGAGAATATTTATAATATTTATTATTGGAGAAATTATCTAGTCCTTTACTAAGAACTTGTGAATAAGAAATCTCAATCATTATTATTACTTAAAATGGATTTATGAGAATATTTTGAATATTTATTATAGGAAAAATTATTTATTCCATAACTAATATCTTTGGAATAAGAAATGTCAATCATTATTATTATTTAAACTTGATTTATTTGAATATTTTAAATATTTATTATGGGGGAAATTATTTATTCTATAAATAAGATATTTGGAATAAGAAATGTAAATCATTATTATTATTTAAACTGGATATATGAGAATATTTTGTATATTTATTATGGGAGAAATTATTTATTCTTTGGCATTAGAAATGTCAAACATTATTATTATTTTTTTGAACTGGATTTATGAGAATATCTTGAATATCTATTATTATAGAAATTATTTATTCCATTACTAAGATCTTTGGAATAAGAAATGTCCATCATTATTATTATTTAAACTGGATTTATGAGAATATTTTGAATATTTATTATTCGAGAAATTATTTATTCAATTACTAAAATCTGTGGAATAAGAAATGCCAATCGTTATTGTTATTTAAACTGGATTTATGTGAATATTTTGAATAATTATCATGGGAGAATTTATTTATTCCATAACTAAGATATTTTGAATAAGAAATGTCAATCATTATTATTATTTAAACTGGATTTATAAGAATATTTTAAATATTTATTATAGAAGAAATGATTTATTCCACAACTAAGATGTTTGGAATAAGAAATGTCAATCATTATTATTATTTAAACTTGATTTATTTGAATATATTTAATATTTATTATGGGAGAAATTATTTATTCCATAACTAAGATCTTTGGAATAAAAAATGTCAATCATTATCATTATTTAAACTTGATATATTTGAATATTTATTATAGGGGAAATTATTTATTCAATAACTAAGATATTTGGAATAAGAAATGTCAATCATTATTATTAAACTGGATTTATGAGAATATTTTAAATATTTATTATGGGAGAAATTATTTATTCCATTACTTCTTTACCATCTTTGGAATGAGAAATGTCAGAATATTTTGAATATTTATTATTGGTGAAATTATTTATAATAAGAAGTGCCAATCATTATTATTATTTAAACGTAATTTATGGAAATATTTATAATATTTATTATTGGAGAAAATATTTATTCAATTACTAAGATCTGTGGAATAAGAAATGTCAATTTTTATTGTTATTTAAACAGCATAATGAGAATATTTTGAATATTTATTAGTCGGAAATTATTTATTCCATTACTAAAATCTTTGGAATAAGAAGCGTCAGTTATTATAATTATTATTTAAACTGTATTTATGAGAATATTTTGCAAATTTATTATGGGAGAAATTATTTATTCCATAAATAAGATATTTGGAATAAGAAATGTCGATCATTATTATTATTGAACTGTATTTATGAGAATATTTTGAATATTTATAATGGGAGAAATTTTTTATTCCATAACTAAGATGTTTGGAATAAGAAATTTCAACCATTAGTATTGTTTAAACTTGATTTATTTGAATATTTTGAATATTTATTATGGGAGAAATTATTTATTCCATTACTAAGATCTTTGGAATAAGAAATGGCAGAATATTTTCAATATTTATTATTGCTGAAATTATTTATAATAAGAATTGCCACTCTTTATTATTATTTAAACAGGATTTATGAGAATATTCATAATATTTAATATTGGAGAAATTACCTAGTTCATTACTAAGATCTTTGGAATAAGAAATGGCAGAATATGTTGAATATTTATTATTGCTGAAATTATTTATAATAAGAATTGCCACTCTTTATTATTATTTAAACTGGATTTATGAGAATATTTATAATATTTAATATTGGAGAAATTATCTATTTCATTACTAAGATCTTTGGAATAAGTAATGTCAATCATTATTATTATTTAAAATGGATTTATGAGAATATTTTAATATTTATTATAAGAAAAATTATTTATTCCATAACTAAGATCTTTGGAATAAGAAATGTCAATCATTAATATTATTTATACTTGATTTATTTTAATATTTTGAATATTTATTATGGGAGAAATTATTTTTTCCATTACTAAGATCTTTGGAATAAGAAATGGCAGAATATTTTGAATATTTATTATTGCTGAAATTATTTATAATAAGAAATGTCAATCATTAATATTATTTATACTTGATTTATTTTAATATTTTGAATATTTATTATTGGACAAAATATTTATTCAATTACTAAGATCTGTGGAATAAGAAATGTCAATTGTTATCGTTATTTAAACAGCATAATGAGAATATTTTAAAATATTTATTATTCGGAAATTATTTATTCCATTACTAAAATCTTTGGAATAAGAAACGTCAGCTATTATAATTATTATTTAAACTGTATTTATGAGAATATTTTGAAAATTTATTATGGGAGAAATTATTTATTCCATAACTAAGATATTTGGAATAAGAAATGTCGATCATTATTATTATTAAACTGTATTTATGAGAATATTTTGAATATTTATTATGGGAGAAATTATTTATTCCATAACTAAGATGTTTGGAATAAGAAATTTCAATCATTAATATTATTTATACTTGATTTATTTGAATATTTTGAATATATATTATGGGGGAAATTATTTATTCTATAAATAAGATATTTGGAATAAGAAATGTAAATCATTATTATTATTTAAACTGGATATATGAGAATATTTTTTATATTTATTATGGGAGAAATTATTTATTCTTTTGCATTAGAAATGTCAAACATTATTATTTTTTTTTTAAACTGGATTTATGAGAATATTTTGAATATCTATTATTATAGAAATTATTTATTCCATTACTAAGATCTTTGGAATAAGAAATTCCAGAATATTTTGAATATTTATTATTGCTCAAATTATTTATAAGAATTGCCAATCATTATTATTATTTAAACTGGATTTATGAGAATATTTATAATATTTAATATTGGAGAAATTATCTAGTTCATTACTAAGATCTTTGGAATAAGAAATGTCAATCATTATTATTATTTAAAATGGATTTATGAGAATATTTTAAATATTTATTATAGGAAAAATTATTTATTCCATAACTAAGATCTTTGGAATAAGAAATGTCAATCATTATTATTATTTAAACTTGATTTATTTGAATATTTTGAATGTTTATTATGGGTGAAATTATTTATTCCATAACTAAGATCTTTGGAATAAGAAATTTCAATCATTAATATTATTTAAACTTGATTTATTTGAATATTTTGAATATTCGTTATGGGAGAAATTATTATTTCAATTACTAAGATC
>CAWVRF010001170.1:0-107439 GCA_963932465.1 Maratus speciosus | reverse complement strand
ATCAAAACGCTGTTAGATGATGAGGAATTAAATTCATTCATATCGGTAAGGAATTCGAATAGAGAAATAGCTAAGCAAAACATACTAAAAATACAACAGGAAAACGTGAAAACGTATAACAAAAAGCGAAAAAAGGCCAAAACCTATAAACTCGGTGATTTGGTGATCATTCAAAAAACACAGTTTGGGACAGGTACCAAACTAAAGCCTAAGTTTCTTGGTCCCTATGAGATTACTGCAGTAAAAAGAAACGATCGCTACAATATAAGTAAAGTTGGACACCATGAGGGTCCAAATACGACCTCGACGGCTGCAGATCACATGAAGCCTTGGACTTCTACTGTCTAAAACGAAATATTTGAGCTTTAAGTGATTTTTGTGTTTTATATATATATATTTTTAAACTGTGTATTATTGATATCTTTTTTTTTTTTTTTACTATTATGAATAAACTGTGCAAAGAACTGCTTCTAAGTGACAAGCAGAAAAACTTTATTATTTTTCTAACTCTAAAAATATTGGTCAAGGACGAAAACATTTGATCATCAGTATTTAGTGACTGATTTTACTATTATTTTTATTTTGTTTTATATATTGTTTGTGAATTTTTTTTTGTGTGTATAATATACGTTCTGGAAAAAGTAGTCCAGTACCAGTCAGGTATATAAAGTAGATGAGTGACTGGGAGGACCCAGATCTGTCAGGTAGGCCGAATTGTGGTGACAGAGTTTGAACTCTGTACTGCAAAGCCTAGCACATTCTTAAATGAGGCTCGGGATGATCCACTCCAACCTCTGAGTCAACGGAGAAAACTGCTGAACTTATACAAACTATCGTGAAAAGATAGAGTTGACTGTTGGTTGCTCGTGAGAGCAGACGTGATGAAACGTCGCTGTTCGACCGAATACCGGGTCAAGGCGGAATGTCGCCGGCCAGTTATAGTTATCATGTTTAATCAAAATGTAAATACCCCATCTGTAAATACTTCACCCACATAATCAAGAGCATTAAAGTTTGAGATTCCATTAAGAATCGGCCTGGACTTTACTTCTAGACACCGACCACAGTGTACACTTATTCGTTAAAATAAATGTGCATTAAATTTCTACATGAATGCTTACAATAAAGTGCAACATTAAAATAAGTAAAATATTAAAATAATTTATTCGTTTAAACGTAAGAAATTATTTAAATAATTATGTAAAATAAAAATTTAGAAAAATATTAAATTATTACCAATGAAATCGATTCAATTCGATTCCAAAAGTCCTATGCTGTCATCTAGTGGTAAAGCGATCGTAAGATCGATATGTCATTGTGCTGTTATAAGTATATATAGCTTATTGCGCTCTCTGTAACTTTTTTCATTGTTATTTAGAGTCTTGAATGCTTTTCTTATACTGCTTTGTATGTTTAGAAATAAATTTGTCTATAATTTAAAAAAAAAAATTCCGTGAACAATAATTTTAAAATAGCATACCGGTTCGTGGATTTTTCCATTTTGAAACCTGGAATTTTTGATATAGATATGCTAATTTATATCAAAATCAAAAGTAATGTAAATTTATTTAGTAATAAATAAGCTGTAATAACCAAAAGAGAATGATTAACAAAAAATTTGGTAAAAAAAAACATTGGGGTAGTTGCTGATTTCGGCGCCATCTCGAGTTTTGTTCTTGCAATTTAACTGTAAATTTCATTGTTTACATCTGAAAAAATTACGCGGATTTTAGGATGGCAGATTTAAGGGAGTCTACTGTATCTTGAAAACAAAAATTCTTATGTTTCATTTGCATGAAAATCAAAGTGTCAAATATCTAACTGTAAATATGCCTCTATTTCAAGTAGTACTAGATATTGGCGTCAAGTTACGCTATGCGTATTGTAGTGTATCGAGCAATGCACATGTCAAACTAGCACTGTATGGCACTTTTTTCTGAAATCAATGAATTGGAAATACCATTCTGAATAACTGGTTTCCAGGTAACTGGTTCCATACTGTATTTCTTTTTGTTAGAATCGCTTTTAATGTGATAATTTTTGTAAAGTCAAAATTAAATTTGTACTAACTTTTTCTGATAATGTTAAAAGTAATTTTAAAAATGAGTCACTATGTGTCAACCGAATATTCAACTATTCATCCAGTCCGAATATTCAGTTTCAATGTCGAATAAGTGGTTTATACGGCTGGAGCTGGATATTCAGTGCATCTGTAGTAATCATGTTTACATAAAATTATATCTAAATTTAAAGCATTATAAAAATATGAATTCATTAAAATAGGACCTACCCAACAAACACTCGACTTAGGGCCGAATGACGTATATATCGCGGCCAAAAGGAGTTAAGGCCATTTGTAACCAAACAGTGTTGTACCGTAAATGACCCGCCGCTAGTTGCGGCAGCTATTGCCGGACCGCTAATGTTTCAGCGTTGAGAGAACGGTTGCATTTACTTTGCCCGGCAACTCTTAAGGGACAGTTTCTGGCAAAAATGTAATGGCCCGTCATTGTCTAGAAAGTAGAGGGCTAATATCAAATAACCCGAATATTTAATTAAAGAGAGAAAATGTATTTTTTCTTCATTTTTTAAAAAGTAAACTTAATTATTTTAAATCTGGCTTTTAGTAAATATATAAATACGTTGCGAGATTTATATTTAAAGCAGTAAAACAAATTACACATTTTTATTTAGTTTTAAAATATTTTTATATATAAAAAAGTCCTCAAAATGTGCTACATTTTTTATGGCCACACTAAAAACAATGAATGTATTATTTTTCAATTTCTATTGATCTTATAGCCAAAACAAACAGACAACTAATTAATAGAATATACATCTGAAACAACTTTTGTTTTGCCAAAATAAATTTTTAAATGTAAATAAACCTTGGGTTGCTAAAATTCTATTCAGTATAATATGAGACATTTTTAGTCTAAAGTACAATACTGAAAACAAAATTTAGAACAATTATAAACTAAAATGTGAATAAATGAATAAATAAATAAAATAAATGTTTTTTGAATCAAAATGCTTAAAATATATATACAGCACACCTTAAATTCCCAATAAAAGAGCATAAAACAAAAACTTTGTTAATTTTTTTGTTAAAGTGTTTCATAAATGTTCCATGAAATCCTTATGGATTTTAAAGGGGGGGGGGGGGTTGCAAGGCCAAGAAAAAAGTAAACATTGCTATTAAGGTTGCATGTAAATATGCATGCTTGTTTTAAATTTTTCTGTATGATCAGAGAATAATGAACGCCTACTATTATTATTATTTTGCTCTCAAAGTGTCTTAGACTACTTTTTGTCGGTTGCAAAAAATAAGTTCTTTTACATGTTTCAAAAGCCTCAAAGATAAACAAAATTGAGATTAAAATAAAAATATATAGCAAATGTACAGCCTCAATATAAATTCTATTCAGTATCATATGAGACATTTTTAGTCTAAAGTACAATACTCAAAACAAAATTTAGAAAAATTATAAACTAAAATGTGACAAAATAAATAAATAAATAAAATAAAATGTTTTTTTGAATCAAAATGCTTAAAAAATATATACAGCACACCTTAAATTCCTAATAAAAAGAGCATAAAACAAAAACAAAACTTTGTTAACTTTATTGTTAGTGTTTCATAAATGTTCCATGAAATCCTTATTGATTTTAGGGGTGGGGGTGGGGGGTTGCGAGGGCAAGAAAAAAGTAAATATTGCTATTAAGGTTGTCTATGTGTAAATATGCATGCTTGTTTTAAATTTTTCTGTATGATCAGAGAATAATCAACACCTACTATTATTATTATTGTTATTTTGCTCTCAAAGTGACTTTGACTACTTTTTGTCAGTCGCAAAAAATAAGTTATTTTACATGTTTCAAAACCCTCAAAGATAAACAAAATTTAGATTAAAGTAAAAATATATAGCAAATGTACAGCCTCAATTCACCCCCCCCCCCACACACACTCAAAACAACACACTTCATTGCTTTGCCAAACGTGGCTTTGCACCTCTCCTTGCAGGGAAATACAGCTAGGGAAAGACGAAATGAAAATTTCCCTTTTCTGACGCGTTTCCTTTGTTTTTTTCCAAATTGGGATTTTCGTAGATGCATTTAAAATATTTTCAACTTTTAAAATAAACAACATTTCAAAACTAGCATTTTAAAAATTATTTCAATATTGTATGAGAAATTTTTAAGTTATAAATATACTGAAAAATAGTTCTATTAAAAGATAGTTTTTAAAAAAGTGTAGGATTTTCCTTTTCTGAGGACTTTTAGGGATTTTTTTGGCGTGTTTACAGAACTGAATGATTGAATCAACGTGCAGCACTCTTCTTGCTCTATTTCGCCATCATGAATCGCCTTGGATTTACAAATTAGGTAAGATTATTTTTTATATATCATTTCAATCAGTTTATTAGAATTAGTTAAAATTAGTTCTCATCATTCTCAGGGACAGATTTAAGGTTAAGCTAAAGAAATATGAAAATTCGCATACCCACAGCCCGTATTCGGCGGCATGCATGTCTTGTGGTTCTGCATAAAAAAAACAAACCAGCAACCTTAGTTTACAATAGTTTCGTATTGAACTTAAATCTGTCCCCGAATATGCTATTAATAAGTTGTTAACTTTGTATAGTATATAATTATATAGGGTAGGTGGGCATCCTTGAATGTTTTTGGTTGATAAAAAATTAGCTTTTATTGTTTTTCATAACTCCCTCTTGCATGTTTTATAACCAGGCATATTGTTGACACTCTTAATCAAACTAATCGGGGAGCAAAAAATAATGTTTCGAAGTTCCACTGTTTTTCAGTGAAAGTCTTAATGAATATACTAAGAGTTTAATTCATTTTGACATATTTATATACTATTCGTTATTTTCGTGTAAAATTTGCATGTTTTTTGCTTTGGTAATCAAAGTTCGCAAAAAACTCGTTTTTTTTTTTTTTTTTTTTTTTTTTTTCTTTTTGAAAAACCCAACCCACATGGGTTTTATCAAAAGTGTAATATATATGTGATATTACATTATTGTATACTATATTCGTTATACATATTATATATATCAGCAAAAAAAATATATTGTTCCCTTATACAGTTTAATTGTAATGCTATTTTACAAACTATAAATTCTATAAATTGATTGAATGTCAGTGTTTCTCATAAATTAGTTTTTAACATAAAATAAAATATAAATTGTTAATTTGCTCCACCTACAAAATTTGCTTTGAAAATCAAATAATGAATAGATTGTTAAAATTTAAAATATATAAGTAGGAAGAAAAGGAGTAAAAAATACATATTATCTAATGTACTCTATTGTATGTAGTATGGATTCTCACTAACTCTTTAAACCAATTCTTTCTGTATATATATTTTTTGGTACTACTTGGTATCCCGCAGGGTTGCTGGCTTTTAGCCAGGCCAAAAAAAGCCGGCCGGCTTTTTTTGGTTTTAACCACTTAATAAAAGCCGGCTTTTATTAAAAAAAGCCGGCTTTTATTGAAAAAAGCCAGTTTTTATTATTTAAAGTTGGTTTACAGTAAATTCCTTTTAAATTTGGATCAATTAATTTTTAATACACTTATAAATATTTTCTATTAAAACAAATTATAGATTTCTATTACTTATTTATCAAATAAATAAGTCTTTATAACTTCTAGAAGGCAACTGTGAACGCATTATGTCTGAAAAAAATATATATATATATATATATATATATATATATAAATATTGAAAAGGATATAAGTTAGGCTTTAAACTGGTGTTTTGAAATTCTATATTATATATAGTGTTGACTCTAAGCTGCTTTAGCAAAGTGCAGTGGCCGACGGCCCTTTTTATTTCCTTTTTGCACCCGGCGGCTCTTTTAAACCCTTCAGATGTGCCCGGCTGCCCTTTTTAACACTTCCTATGCACCCCATGGTAATTCAATTGATACCGGAAAAATATTGCAAATTCTAGGGACTCCAAACAAACCAGTTCAAAATATGCTTTATGAACAAGGTACAAGTGTGCCCTTTTCGAAAAAAATGTGCCCTTATTTTATAATAGTGTTCCCTTTTTGAAAAAAATGCACCCTTTTTTAGAACAGCATTTCCTTTTTGAAAAATTCACGCCCGGCGGTCCTTTTATTCTAGTGTCAACACTATTATATCTCCACATGTGCTACACATTTTAAAGATTATATTTAATTAAAACTGTTCTTAACTGCTCTGCCCAACAAGCGCAAAATGTTGACACATTTAAAAATTCATTTTTTAACGGAAAGATGTAAAATTCGAAAGCCTGACCATGGAAACAATTTGGAATCGAACTGTATTTTCCATTTTTTGATCCATCAATTACCTATTGAGTTATAAGAGATTTTGATCACATGACAAACATGTTTTTTCACCCTTTTCTGAGTGGTTTCTTCTTTCGTGCGGAAATTCGATTCAAAACGCTCACTTTGACACTATTTTCTGAAAAATCTATTGCATTTGCAAAAAAACAGCACAATTACATAGTTTCTGAACAACAACATCTGCTAGTTTCATGCATTTCTGAACAAAAATAAATTAAAACTTATGTCAGAAAGTTGCCCTTTTGGATTTAAAAGCCTTAATGACAAAATGTAGAACATCAAAATGGAAACATTCTTATGTGTCCATATGGAGAGATTAAGTTAAATGTTAAGAGAAATTAGAAAAATTGTTTTGTTTGAGGAGAGTGGTACATAAGTGTATAAAAAATAGAGCATTTAAAACAAGAAAAAAAAAAAATTCTCCAAATAAAATTTTGAAAAGCTTGTTGCTAAGCATATTCATGCATATGCTATTCATAATGTTTTTTTAAAGTGAGAAATGGTGGTGTTTTTATTAATATGACTATGTATAATTTCAAATGTTTGCTAGAAATAAAATAAGACTTGTATATTAATAGCTCTTAAAATTAAGTAATAAAACATATAACTAAGTAACCATTGTCCTCTTTAATTTTATAAAGCAGTAAAAATGAAAAAATTGGCAGTTGGTATGGCCCTTTTAAAATTTAGCTGACATATGTGCAATTCAGAATACAAATCACAAGCAAAATCATCTAAGTTTTATTCCAGTATTAATGTCCTCATTATTGAGAAATTGGGTTACTTATTAAACTGTAAATCAATTAAATGTCATTAAAACTAATTAAAAATACTTTAAAATGTGTAGTTTATAATTACAATGCTTTATTGTATAAAAGCCAATTATGGCCAAAAAAAGCCAATTTTGGCCAAAAAAAGCCGGTTAAAACCAATAAAAGCCACCGGCCTGCCTTTTTTTAATTTTAGCCGGCTTTTTTGCAACCCTGGTATCCCGTCAACCAAAAATCTATCGCCAAACTGTAAGATTAAATGGCAATAATGGTTGATCGTAAATGTCACATTCACTTGACTTTAAGCTTACGTCATAAAGTGATTTTTATTTTGACATTTTATTTGTATTTCTGTTAATGTTATGATAATTTATTTGTTATTTTGTTATATAAAAATAAAAATTATCTCAATTTATGTAATTTGGCTAAATTGGTCGACGAGATAACTAAGTAGTACCTATGTTTTTTACAAATGCATAAAAAAATAAATAAATAAACAAGCATAATGGAATAAAATACAAAAAGAATCTCTTATTCTTTGTTTTTATTTTTAAGCTTATGATTGCTTCAGAATTCAAATCCATCTCAGAGTCCAAAAAGCAATGAAATTAGTAAAAGTTTACAACTCATTACATGTAAAGTCTTAAATTTGTAATTTTCTTTTTTTATATGAAGATAGTTAAAAAAAAAAATGATTTTGTAGTTAGAAGTTTTATTTTTATGAAGTTTATTTGAATTTTTTATGCTATAAAGAAAAGACATTCTTATATGCTTGTACCTATAATTATGTAATGTCTTGTATGTTGCCTGTGTACTATGTTCTATATTAGTAAAATATTTGGCTGAATCCCAAAACAGCCTAGACACTTGGCATCGTTCAATTTGGCGAGGCGATAAATGGATTTTTCTTGCTACCAGTTCGTTTCGTAAATTCTTTCCACGCCTACAGTGGTCTGATCTTGAATTGGGATTGGTTCATTTGTTGTGTATTGGATGGTTACGCCTTCATGAAAACTATTATTGGCACAGATGTCATATTCGCCCCATATTGGCGCGATTTTTTTCGGTTGACAATTTGGCGAAAACATCAACAGCATAAACAACATAATCCGGGTTACCACATCAAGCAAAATAACGACACTTTGGCGCCAGTTAAGTACCCGTTGCGTATATGACATTGGCGTCAGAAAAAAATCGCGCCAATATGGGGCGAATATGACATCTGTGCCCTATTATTCACAGTTAGCTCAGCGGTGTTTTTACAACTCAACTCTTTATTTGTAAAAATAGAATGTCAGCAAGTCAAAAGTTTGTTGTTGTTAATATTTTTTTTTTTTTGCTGTTTTTAGTTGTAAAATTTGAAAGTTAAAGTACCTGTGTAGTTTAATTTGAAATTGTTAGTATTTGTTCATTTTTTTTGCTGGGAAGTTAAATGAAGTTTGACTAAAAATTTACGAAATTATGGCAATTCAACATTTTTTAGAGTTGATTTTCAAGAAAGGAGATGTCTGTTAAGGTATGTTAATAATTTTATGCACTTTTTGTTGTAGCGTTTTATATTAGCCGTTTATTGTATATTTCTCATGTATGCTGTCCTTATGAGTTTTGTACATTTTGAGATTGCTACAGACTAGCGAGAACTGCTGAATGTTGAGATTGCTGCACAGCGAGAAATGCTAAATCCAGTGATGTTTTTTTTCTGGTTAATGAATGCGTAAGCGTTCATACACGATTACTGATTGCCGCTTAATGAGTTTTGTACATTTTGAGATTGCTACAAGGCGAGAACTGCTGTATTTTGAGACTGCTGAATCCAGTGATTTTTTTTTTTTTTGGTTAATGAACACGTAAGTGTTCATACACGATTACTGATTACCACTTTGACGAGTTATGTACATTTTGTGATTGCTACAGAGCGAGAACTGCTGTATTCAGTGATATTATTTTTTTATGAATGCAAAGCATTCAAAGTTCCGTAAATTAGAAATGATTTGTTCAATGTTTACTCTGATATAGGCATGTACTTTAAAATATTAAATGACGCCATGATTTTTTCTGAAAGTTGTTGAGAAATGAAAATTTTAATCATTAAATCGTTACTCTGATTTGAAAAGGTACTTTAAAAATTTCACATTTTTTCAACAAATTTTGTTTAAATCATTTGTTTTATTTTGAATCTCATAAAAATCAGCTTTCCTGTGTTTTCTAAAACGTCGTTATTTATAAATGTTGTATTTCCTATGATTCCAGGGTGATGATGTAGTAAAAAACAGTCTGGAAGCATTCAGGAAAGTGGACCAATCACGTTATTTTTTAGGTTGGCGTATGTGGGGTGTTTGGCGCTTGTCAGAAAAGTTGCCAAATGGGGGTGTCTCGCCTGTTTTGGTATTCTGCCAAATATTTTAATGTGCTAAAATACATTTTTTTTTTACTTCAGCTGTTTATGTAATGGCTTTTATGTATTATTTTTTTTTTCAAAATTACCTGAAATGACATAAATTCATTAAATGTAATATGTTGTTTAAAATTTTAAATATTGCTAAAATTTGAAAAAAATCCACATTTTAGTTTCTATGGTGGGCTTTTTCAAGTGGGGCCCAGTCTGAAAAAACCCACAGGGAATTTTCCGACTGGGTCCAGCTTTGCAAACCCTGGTAGTAATAGAAAACTTTGAATTTTATACTATGCTAATGGCCATTTAGAAAATTTCATTTATTGTTAAGATTTTATGACTCATGTGCAATTGGTCAATTTCCAGTAATGGACACCCCATCGCCATGTAGACATTGCTGAAAATGCAATTTCAGTAATGTTCATACGTTCATAAAAATCTTTTGACTTAACTCAAAACCTAAGTAATGAAATTTAATTTTTAATTTTCACTTACCAGAATGTAATAACACCAACCAATTTTTTTTATAAATAGCTGCTTTTAATTAATTTTGTGTGATTAATAAAATTTTCGTTATTTTAATCAATTTTTTTTTTTTTTTTTTTACTTTGCCTTGCATATTTTATAATATGGCAATCAATAAAATAAATCAGAAAGCGGAGAATATTGTTAGGGCATAGAGAAAAGAGGGGCTCATAGGGTTTAATATCTCCCAATTTAAATAAAAACAATTAAGTTACAGAAGTTGTTAAAAATAAATGTTAAAATGTTCTGTCTTAAATGTTTACTTATTATTCCACCCCCACCCCCCCCCCCCAAAAAAAAAAAAAAAAAAAAAAAAATGTAACGTGGCCTCAAACAGTAGTTCTGCAATTTTATTTTGAAATTATATCTGAGTTTCCCCTAAGTTTAAAAGATTTGGTCAAAGAAAATTATGAAAATTGCCAGACATATATTGCTGGAAACCCGAATTAAGTCATTTTTTACTATGGCAGCAATTTTTTTAATGCAGAGTTCAAAGCAACATGGAAAATCTGGAAAGTAATTGGGGAAATTTTAAAATATATAAGAAAAATCAGGGATTTTATAAATATTTTCTAAAAAGTCATGGAAGACAAAAATAAAGCGGGGTGTTCTTGGAAAAAAAAGTGTGACCTTCGTCAAATGACTGCAAAACAATTGCTAATTTTGTCAAATGATTGCGGAAATAAATAGCTAATTTTGTTGTAAGCCCGTTTGGTCATCGATTTTTTTGAGATCTGACCAGGCAAATTGGCAGACATGTTTTGCTGAGAACCCTGTAGTTAACCAGAGACATGTTTATTATACTGTCATAAAATCAGGAGCTGTTGATACTATATATAGATATTAACTAAAAACTTCTTTCTTGTGTGCAAAGTAGCTGTAAACGATACAAATTAGATTTGGAAAATAAGCGCAAAATAGAAGAAAAAAGGTAGTAAATGAAAAGACTGGCAAGATAGATAGAAAAAAAATAAATAAATAAATAAAAGAATTATGAGAAATGGGAAAATATTAGAAAAGCTGCTGAATTAGAAGAAGAAGGAATTGAAGTTATTTTTTTGAAATGGAATTAAAAAATTGCCTGAGAGGTAGCAAAAAGTAGTAGCCAGCGATAAGCAATACTTTGATTAATCTGTTCATTTATTTTGAAATAAATGCATATTTGAACACAATAAAACAGACCAAACTAATTTGTACTACTTGAATATTAATGTCTTCAGGTTTCATGCACACAGAATAATTGCTTTGCCAATATGTCAGTAAGATTAACTTTATTTTAAGTTTACAGAGTGTTTCACTCGGTAGTTACACAGATCTTGTCTGGGTAGTTGCACAGATCTTGTTTGTTTCTTTGAGAATCATTTTACCATATAGTAATATTGACTTTATTTAATATGAAATTTCTGGAATTTATTAAAGTAATGCAAGAGTTATTTGGAAATTGTCGTATTATAATTTAAGTACTACAGGCAAATATCTTTACAAGTTTTTAATCTGTACTAGTTGGGACCAAACGTTGTCCAGATTTATAGAATATTGTGTGGATTATGAGTAATTTTGTTTTTTCTGAAGAACATTTTGTTACCATATTTAGTGTAATATAATATAAATATGAAATCTAATAATGTAATATATTATCCCATAAAAGCTCATTTATAAAAGAAATTATATATTTAAAGAATAATATATACAATGAAATTTGATATACATGCAAAGTTCATTAATCCGTAGTGTTGATTATAGAAAAAAAGGGCCGCCGGGTGGAATTTTTTTAAAAAGGGAACACTATTCTAAAAAAGGGTACATCTTTTCAAAAAGGGAATGCTATTCTAAAAAAAGGGCCTATTTTTTTTTCAAAAAGGGCACACTTGTACCTTGTTCACTAAAAATATTTTGAACCGGTTTGTTTAGAGCCCTAGTATTTGCGATATTTTCCCAAGATGAATTGAATTGCCACGGGACACATAGGAAATGTAAAAAGGGCAGCCGGGCGCATCAGAAGGGTTTAAAAGAGCCGCCGGGCACTGCACCCTGCTAAAGCGACTTAGAATCAACACTAATCTGCACAAGCTGGGACCAAAGGTTGTGCAGATTATAGAGTAATATAGATTATGAGTCATTTTATTTTTTCTGGAGATCATTTTAATACCATATTCAGTTATAGTATAAGATAAATATGAAATCTAATAATTTAATTTGCTATCTCATAAAATGCAATTTTTCAAGTGCTTTTAGTAAAGAAATTATATATTTAAAGAGTAATAAATACATTGATAATTTGATATTTATGAAATTTTTTTTACCGTGATCAATTGCCAAAGTTCATGTTTTTTTCAACGATCTTTGACGAAATTCATGTTTTTTACCACGATCAATTTACGAAATTTGCAATTTTTTCTTCTGTGTCTTGCCAAAATTTGCAATATTTTTCCGCGACAGATAGGCAAAATTTGCTGTGATTCCGCGATCTTTTGACGAAATTTGCAATATTTTTCCTCGATTGTTTACCGAAATTCGCGATATTTTTCCAAGGTCATTTGGCGAAATTCTCAATTTTTTTTGTGATTATTTGCCAAAATTTATAGTTTTTTTTCCGCAACTATTTCATGATATTTTTCAATGATTGTTTCACAAAATTAAAGTTTTTTTCCACAATCGTTTGATGAAATTCAAGTTTGTTTGTTTTGTTTTTTTCGCAATCAATTACCGAAATTTGCGTCTCTTTCTGCGATCATTTCATGAGTTTTTTCAACGATCTTTGATAAAATTCATGTTTTTTCCTACCATCATTTGGCAAAATGCGCAATTTTTGACGATATTCGTGACAGGAAAGTTCGAGACGGGAGACGGACGTCACAGACTTTTTTTTCTCTTTTGCAGACTCTTTTTCATCGAACTTTTATTTTGCTTCATATTTTTTGTTCAGCTCTTTACTCCTTAATACAAAAAGTTAAGATTATTATTAATAAAAAGCTGTAAAATGCCTAAAAACGCTACACGCAAGTGAATGCTTAATTAATTAACACTTCAATTGTAAAAATATTTTACCTGCAGATTATTTTTTGGCCCTAAAGTATCTGTCGCAGACACTTGGAGAAATTTCTGCTTCGGGGACCACTGAGTACATAAAGTGGTTTAAAAAGGGCTTGCCAGGTGCATAAAGTAGTGAGAAAGGGCTGCCTAGCACCTTGCCTTGCCAATTTGGCATAAAATCAACACTATAATGTTAGGTTGTTTAAGTTCTAAATACTAAGTGTAAATACTAATAGTATTATAAGTAAGATTTTTCTTGCTTTATCAGGGGTCGATCCTGGCACAATTTGGGTCCTATTTCAGGCCCCTTCGCATAAATCTATTTAATAAAATTGGCCCCTTCACAAAATAAATTTTATAACGGGCCCCATTACAAAAATGAACTTAATAAAACAGGCCACTTCACAAAATTCCTTTTAATAAAATAGGCTCCCTTTGTAACAATAAAAACTATTTTAAAATGTGTAATTTGTAAATAAAACCATGTGACGAAAAACGAACTTTAGCAAGAGGATTTAAAGAAGTTTTTGTTAATAAATTCTTGTTTTGAATTTGAGTAACTGGATGTCAACTTTAGGTACAAAATGTTATTTTACACAAAAATCACTTACTTTTCAGAAAATGGGCCCCAAGAATAAAAACCTGCATCGACTCCTGTTATATTTAAGGCTGTTCTCAAATCCAAAAGAATTTAAAAACCCAATTCACTGGTATCATTTAAGTGCTCAATTATATATTTAAAAAAAATTCTAGTTGAATATGATAAATACTTAATATTACAACCTATTTAAATTATTTATTTTCATGAGTTTCAGGGGAGTGTAGTGATGTTACATCAATTCAAGGAGACAGTTGTGCACCTTAACTCTGTTCATTTTGGCATTCAAGCAAAGGTAAATATCTGTTAATTTGCTGTATTTGTAATGTAAGTTGAATTTTTTGCATCTAAAACTGTATTATTGTACATTATTTGTGAACTTTGGGGCTCTTTAACATGTTTGACAAACTTAAATTTACACATTTAGACCATTCTTTACACTTGTACAATTAGAATACTTATTCTTAACTCTCTTTTGCAAAGTTTCTCTCACGCTTCATCCCCCCCCCCCCCTTAATACTATGAATTACTTTTTAGCCGTTTGCAATAAGAATAAATACTTATTATGAGGGAGAGGGATTGTTTAGTATTGTCAAATGATGAAAAAAGGTTGTGAATCCTGATTTAGTCTGTCACTTCATCTGTGTGAACTTTATATGAGTTTTTGTTATGTTATAGTGATGGTAGATATAATCAAGTTATTTTTAACTCTGATTTAAAACTAATTAGTTTAGTTGACATCTTATAAATTAGAATTTATCAATCCTGAGTGTATCATTTAGTTCTGCTTTAGATCCATGAATTATAAAAAGTAAAACTTCTTTAACACAAACACATACAGCAAAGATATGAATTTTGAATGATTTTTATGTGTTTTTTTTCTCCATTTGTTTTCTTTGTTAATATTTTGCTATATTTGACATTTAAAGGCATAAAAATTTTCATCTTGTCTTTATTTTGAAATAAACACTACACTGCTTTCAACCACAAACACTATTTTCTCTAAAGGCTTTATTTCATAATTTTATTTTGTGGCAGAAAATTCCGTTGTACAGTTAAAAGCTGAAAAAAACTTTGGGTCTCTGTGTAGAAAGTTGTTTTAGAATTTACCAAACCCAAAAATATTTTTAAGAATCCTAAAACTGTCACATGCAATAAAATTTATTTAAAGGTATATTTAATTTTTTATTCTGTTTTACTCATTATTATTCAATACCAGGGCGGGATTTGCGCCCAAAATTTTGAAATCCCACCCAAAATAATATCGCGGGCGGAAGACTGTCGTCCAAAAAATGTCACCCTTTTCCTGAAAATTTTGCATTTTGAAATTACGATTAACTACCACAAACGCCTTGCAAATTTCCTGATATTTTCCCGTGACTAATTGACACATTTTGCTTTTTTTTTTTTTTTTTTTTTTTAACTGCGAAAGATTGTTGAAACTCACGAATTTTTGATGCGACCGACAGACAAATTTCATTATTTTTTTCCGCAACCGAGTGGCGAATTCAGGGGTGAACAAAATTTCCGAAACACGAATGAATTTTCTGAAATACGAAAATCCGCGTTACGAATTTTCCAAAAATTTAAGGCATTAGGTTCTGAAACTTGTGAAAAATCGGTCATCAGTTCAACAGAATAATATCGTGAATTTCGACAAATGATCGCCGAAAAAATCAATTTTGTCAATCGTTCGAGGAAAAAAATCGCCAATTTCGTCACAAAGGATTGCGAATAAAACAAATTTTGTCAAAGGATCACGGAAAAACGTGTATTTTGTCAGATTGCGGGAAAAAAAACTTGAAATTCATCAAAGGATCGCAAAAAAACACAAATTACATCAAAGTATAGCAAAAAAATCATAAATTTCGGTAAAGGAGCGCGGAAAAAATGCGAGTTTTGGCAAAGGATCGCGAAAAAAGAGAATTTCTTTAAAGGATTGCAGAAAAAACTAATTTTGTCAAAGGATCGCGGAAAAAACTAATTTCATCAAAGGATCGCAGAAAAAAGCTAATTTCGTCAAAGGATCGCGGAATAAACACAAATTTAGTGTTTAGCCAAACGGCCGCTGAGAAAAAAAAATCACGAATTTCATCGAAGAATCGCAAAAAAAAAATACGAATTTTGTCAAAGTATCGCGAAAAAACACGCTTTTCGTCAAAGTATCGCGAAAAAAACACGCATTTCGTCAAAGAATCGTGAATTTCGTCAAAGAATTGTGCAAAAAACTGATTTCATCAAAGGGGCACGAAAAAACACATAGCTAGTGGTGGGAGTGATCCCCCCCTCCCTGCCCCCTCATCCCCTCTGTTGTAACCTTTCAGAAAATTTGCTGTCAGTTTCAGATTTTTTTTTTTTTTTTTACTCAGAATTACTCCTGCTTTCTTACTTTTTTAAATAAAAAACATTTTGCATCATTATTCTGAGTTGTTGATTTAAATTGCTTCAATGGTATTCTGTCATGCCTGCATTAATACAGACATGACAAAATAATTAATGCAAATCTTTAAAAAGGACGTAAAATAACAGTGGGTTTCATATTTTTTTCTCCCTCACAAATAGCTCAACTCCCCTCCATTTATAAATGTTGGTAGGGAGACTCCCTTTCTATGAAAAATTGAATTTCAAGCCCTGAATACCTTTTATTACTACATATATTCATATAAGTAAATAATTTTTTTTTTTTTCAATTTCCAGATTTTTTTTTTTCCCTGTAAAACTTTGCAGTCTGTGTGCATCACGCCTGCTCTATGGTACCATAGACAGTAGGGACCTGGTTAGATATTTTTTTTTTTTTTAAGTTTTTGCTGTGTGTGTGCAGTAGCATGCATATTCACAATACCTACTCGGTTCGGATTGGCCACAGGTATTTCTCATTTTATTTTTCTGGTATAAGATATTGAATATTCAGAAATAATTATGAAGCCGATCGCTATATAATAGAATAATGGAATTGTTATTTAACCATCCAGCCGCTGGCAACGCTCATATCGCATTTCACATATTCTATACAATTCCACAGGGAATGCTATTTTTGTGTTCTAGTGGGCTACTTTTTAAAAATTCAGATTGCTTGATTCCCACCACTTTTTTTAAAAACGATTTTTTTTATACTTCAGCTTATTATCGCATTATTTAATCTGTAATTAAATAAAGTGACTATTTCTACTTCAAAAAAGTGGTGGGAATCAAGCAATCTTAATTTTAAAACTTAAAAATATGCTACGGTTTTATCCAAGAAAATTAAACAGTCGCCCACGTCTGAAGGGTTAACTCTTTTAGGATCTATCGTCCTATAAAGAGAACATATGTTTTCATTGAATATTATTTTGTCTTATTAGTTTTATTATTATCTACATCTAGTAATGACAGTATTCTAATCTTAATTATATTATAAATGTGAAAGTGTGAAAATGTTTGACTGAAGTCAGCATTAAATCAGCCTTTTCATTCATTATCCACCATATTAATTTTTTTTCAATATGCAACATTTTCACCTAAGTTAATAAAATTTACAATTTTATATGTTTCTAATACATAAAATAAAAATTATAGATAAACATAAAACACGCTTTCAGTCAAATTTTGCATTTTGCACATATTTGTGCAATATTTCTAGAAAATATATTGAAGTTTCTCTATTAATATTTTTAACATAAATTAAATATTTGTGCAATATTGACATTTCACTACAAATGTTGGCACAATATAACCAACATAGCTGATACTGTTTTTTCGAGTAGTTACATTTCTGTATTTTTATAATCTTTATTTCCAAATAATAATCATTGCCTTATTTATTCTCAGAATTTATATTACAAATATTACTATTTGGATGAAATATTAGTTTGAAAAAAATTCAGAAACACAATCACTCTTTAAAATATGTAAAATTTATTAAGTAAAAATTTTGCACATTAAAAAAAAAATGAATAGAATGGATATGACAAAAGTTATTTAATCCCCAGTTTTGCAGTTGACTTCAGTCAAACTTTTTCACACTTTTGCATTTATAATATTAATAGGATTAGGATTTTATCATTATAACATGGAGATAATAACAAAACTACTTGTTAAAGACAAAATAATACTCAATGAAAAGACATGTTCACTTTATAGGACGCTAGATCCCGAACGGTTTGAATAAAAATTCCATGTTTCTATGAGACAGCGATTGGCTTCATATGTGTTTCAGAATATTCAAAATTTCGTACCAGAAAAATATACTGTTTAACCCTTGAGGGGCAGTGGGATATATTACATCCCACCTATAGGGTTTAATCTAGGAAAAAGGGATTTTTAGCTTTTGGGCTAGTTGCAGCCAATAACTTGTAGCCAAATAAAAATAGCTTTAGCCAAGGAAAAAAAAAAAAGTTTTATTTATACAAAATTTCTATATACATGAGTATTATTTTTAGTTATGCAATATACAAACAAATACATCACTCTGTAAGATTGACCCTTCGAGATTTGGCTGTATACCACACAGCAAATTCTTTTTTTAATGGAATTTCTTTTCAAAATTCCCCTTCCAAATTAATCATTATTAAGTTACTTAAATTCTTGATTGTCAGTTTGTTTCTCAAGTCAATTTTTGTTATATTCATGAGACTGAATCCCCCTTCACAGTCTGCTGTAGACAACAAAAGTGATGCTACAAATTCATACAAAGAAGTCACATTGGAAACATGGAAACCATTACATAAGTAGTACCAATCATATATGTGCCACTCTTCAAGGAAAGGAATAATGGGAAGGTGTACTCACACTGTGTCTCTTCGCTATGCGGGGACTTCGTTCGTGGTTCAATCGGTTCTATATTGTTTATTTTTTTATAAAATTTTGCAGTGCATGCGCAGCAAATCTGCTATATAGGACCACAGGCAGGGGGGGATCAGGTTCAAGGTTCATCCGATTCGAGATTTTTTTTTTTTTTTTTTAAATTCATGCTATAATCTGTTCGAGATTTTATATTACAAGATTACAAATAAATTAGAGGCCCCAATGAAAGGAGTTGCCCACTAGTGGGAAAAGTCAGCTAGTTTTATGTATAATAAGTGTTATCAGCTGGTTCTTTCTAAGTTTTATTTTGTTATTTTCATTTCTGAATAAATCTGCTTTTTAAAAGCATTTATTTTGTTTATTGAAAGTATTAAACATTATTAAGTAAAAAAAATTCTATTTTTAAGATATGTTATATTCTTTTAGGTTAAGATATATTAAAGGCGAGGAAGTATTTTGCAATCGTTATTATTTTTTAAACAAAAAACTTTATTAAGAACATGCATTATCTATTTTTAATTAATATAAAATCAGTATAACAACAGTCAACAAATCAGTAAATGTAAAGCATATAAAATCAATTATATATTAAAATATCTGAAAAATAGGGTCAGGTGGGGTAAAATAGGTCAGTTTTGAAAATATTCTAAAAAAATAAACAAATGAGTTTTTATTTTTGTGTTGCCATTTTTATATAATAATACTGATACTTGTCATTATTTTATATGTAAAATTAACTTCAACTTTTACTCTGCAGTTACAGTTTATAACAATTTGATATTTTTGTCCTCGAAGCTTGCATGTGTTGGTCATAAAAACTTTTGATTTCAGAAAATTTAGAGCTAAGTTCACATTTTTTAATAATTCTATTAGATAAAGTACTTTATCAAGATTAATTTTCTACATTTTTAAAAATATAACTGCAAAAATAAATATTTTAGGACAAAAAAAAACCTGTGTGGGGTAAAATAGGTCATGTTTTGCTGCAAGTTAGGCTTATCATACACAATGTATATAATTGCAATTTTTCTTTTTAAATCAATTTTATGGTGATAAATATGTTTGTTCTGATTTTAAAGTAGACTGAAACAAAATTAAAAATGCTGCTTTCAACTATAGTTTAAAAGAATTGTTCCATTTCTATTTTTTCATGGTGTGGCGGCTATTGGTCGCAAAACAATGTGCACAGTTCTTTTCTGTGTGTCAGCGACTGGACAATACATAGCACCTTTAACTGTGTATAAAGGCAAGAATCTGTATGATACATGGACAAAAGGTGGTCCAGATGGAGAAATTTTTACAGTCAGTCCTTTAGGGCAGATGCAAGATGATATATTTGAAAAATGGATTGAACTCTTTATCGATACCATATCAAAGATGAAACTTGCACGTCCAGTTTTGCAAGTCTTTGATGGTCATGGGAGCCATTTAACATACAATCAGGTAATACTCCTTTGTCTCCCACCTAACACACGCCATGCCCTAAAGCCTCTTGATTTTGGTGTTTTTGGGCCTCTAAAGTTGTCATGAAAAAGAGTTCTAAAGAACTGGTATCAGGAGAGTTGATTGCAGAACGTATCAAAAGCAATTTTCCCTTCATTGTTAAACTGTTTGAAAATCTTCCATCAGAAAATGCAGTTGGAGGGTTTAAAGGAAGTGGTTTGTTTCCCCCTAAGAAAGAGGTTGTGTACAAACAAGTTCTAGAAAACTATGCTGCAAAGCCAAACCAAACTGATGTAGTTGAACCAGTGGTGTCAACTTTTAATGTAGTTGTGAATTCATCTAGGATCTCAACAACAAATGAACCATCTGTATCTTTATACAGGGAACAAGATGAATCAAGTTTAGGTTCTCCTTTTAAATACATAGAAGCTGCAATCATAAGCACATTATCACCAGCACCATCAACATCTTGCAAAGATGCAGTGAAGAATGCCCCCCAAAAAAGAACTCATGTGAAAAGAAAAACTGGTAAAATTCTCACAACTGCAACAACACTGGATAGACTTCATGCTGAAAAAGTCCACAGGGAAAATAAAACAACTAAGATGTCTCTAAAGAAACAGAAGAAAAATGCCAATTTTTCTTCAGAAGAAAATAACATGCTCTGATTCAGAGCAGATTGATAATGATCATTCCTGGATGCAAGTAATTTTTTGGGGGAAAAAACAAAGAAAATATTTCATGGCATCATACTTTCCCAAATTAATGATGCCTACATTGTAAAAATTGCCAAGCAAAGTGGAAGTTCTCACTTTGGGTTCCCAGAAATAGATGATATATCTGAAGTTGGTGTATCGCAAATAGTTGGTCCTTCACATTTCAGGTCCTTCTAGAACCTGAAATGAACCACATGGTGACAGTACTTTTTCTATAAGTCTTCTTCCTCATTCTTTTCACATTTAGGTGCATATTTAGATAAACAGTATTCAATAAATTGTGCAATAAAATCTGTTTTTAGCATGACCTATTTTACCCCACTACTGACTTATTTTACCCCACCCTATGGGGTAAAACAAGTCATAAACAACACATTTTAAATCTTGTTTATCAGTTCCAAAAATTTATTAATTCAGAAATATTTCTCTTAAAATGTAATAAGCGTCCATTTGCATATTCTGAGCTGTTTTTTCAGTGGTGGAATTATTATTTTTTTTCCTATAAAGGTGCAATTGTAAAATGTGCTGTTTTCTGACCTATTTTACCCCACCTGACCCTAGCTCATTTTTTGCATGAATATCTATAATACCAATCTATTTCATATATGTGAATTTCAAAACATCATGGATAAACGAGGGGTTTTTTTATATATTTTTTATATAAAGCTTTTACAAGAGTTAAACTTAACACTCAAATCAATTTTTCTTTTTCATTTCATCAGAGACATAGTAAAGAATTTTATTTTCCATGGCCCCTCTGATTTTGAAGAAATGTTTATATTGGATTTTCCATGAGTTTCATTTTATAACAAAACCAGCTGAGTTTTGCTGTTTTTTATCTTAACCCCAGTGCCTTCAACAACGAGTATCTATGTGGGCTATGCCCACTCTGATCTCTAGTCTAATGAACCTTTTATTATTGTGTGTGTAATCCATCCGCTTATCACAGATAGAGGGGAAAAATGCACACTTATAGCATAATTCTTTTCTGTCCCCAGTGGTACCTTTCATTTATAGAAATATAATATTAACGGCCTACTTCAGTAAGGCGAAAAGACCCGATCGCTAATGCTATTCCTATGGGAAAAAATTATAAAGATATCTCGGTCGCATTTCAATATTTTTAGATGATTTTTTTTGCAGTGGCTAGCTGAGGTTGATCTGTATGCAGTACGTTTTTTACTTTTTCGATTTTCATCGGTGATTTTTTTCAAGAGGATGTTTTCATTTTAGGAACCGGTTCTGAAAATGAAAGTGTCCTGATTAAAAATACTTGTAAACGAAATTGAAATAGTAGAAAACGTCCTGCATACAGATCGACCTCAGCTAGCCACTGCAAAAAAAAAAAAAAAATCATCTAAAAATATTGAAATGCGACCGAGATATCTTTATAAATTTCTTCCATAGGAATAGCATTAGCAAACGGGTCTTTTCACCTGACTGAAGTAGGGCCTTAATTTAAAAAAAAAAAAAAATTGTCTTCATATTCTGTGATTTTTCTACAATTTAAAGCTGTCATCTATGTTGCTGGGATGTAAATATTTAAACACAAAGAATACCCACAAATAGATACTACCTTTCTGTGGAATTGTGCAATGTCAGGCACAAACGGCTTTATTTGACTAGAATGATAAAGACAGGTGTTTCTCTCTCCAGGATTTTCTTGGAGAGACTGTAAAGCTACATGATTTGGCAGCAAGTTACCTGTCTATCTGAAGTTGTGCACCTTGAATAAGATTTTTTTTTTTTAATTTTCTTTTAAGAATATTTTTTATTTAATTTTTAATGCTATTTTTAGCATTTTCCACGTTTTGCACTATTTTTTTTTTTTTTTAAGGAATCACAGTTTCAGCCCAATATAGTAAATTTTGCTCCCTGTAATTTGTGAAATTCTTCCAAATTTTTTATGCGATTTCAGCAGCATTTGCAAAAAAAATTTCTGAAATAAAAGAATTCTCCGTTAAATTTTGCTGCTACCCTGATTAAACTCAAGTTGCAAGACTATCAAATCAGTTTCTATGGCCAATGTGAATGATGTTACTGAAAATTTTTATTTTAATCTGGGTTGAAAAAAAATCACCATAATTCAAGTTTGTTTTGTTAGAGACTGGAGTGGGAATAGCATGGGTTACGCTGCAAAAGTAATAGATTTTCCAACTCCAAGTTATTTCAATTTGAAATTTGTTGAAGAAAGACCGATTTGCTAAGTTTTGCCAATAGAGCAAATAGTTACAAAATATAACTTATATAATTAGCATCAGTGTTTTATGGAAACAGAAACTGATAAAAAAGAAACAGGCTGAATATAAGGGGATATATGACAAATACAATACATCAAGGCCCCGCTTGTAGAGGCCCTTAATGTGGTAAAAAACATTTTCTAAGCCTTTTAATAAGAATAATAGTAAAACAGCCTAAAATTTTGAACTTTGTGTTCTCTTTTCCCTCACACTTATATGAGGCTCCCTAAAAAGACTAAATTTTAAAAAAATAGAATTTAGAGCCTCCAAAATTTCTTGCATCTGAGCATCAAATTTAAAAAGAATAGTGGCTATCGAAAGACAGATCGGTTTGGTTGAAGGAAGCAACATTAGAAAGTACTGTCGTGTCAATTCTCACTTTTTTTTTTCCTTTTTTGAAATCTAATTGCGGTTTTTGATTGAGAATTTCAACCCTCGTATTGAAGCAAAATATAGATCAGTAATTCCTAGAAACTCGAAACATAACTTGATGCTAACAATAAAAAAATCCGAAATTTTCTAAAATTCAATATTTTTATTGCAAGTGAAAATGTTTCTACAAAAATTTTATGGGAAATTTTAAAGCTTCAGCAACAACTTGTTGAGAAAGCAGTAGAATGTGATCCTTAACTGGTGAGGAGTTGAATTTAAAAGAGAAATCGAGACTGCAACTTCTCCTTATATGGAAATTCATAAACCAAAGCTCTGTTCTTCCAAACAATCGTATATCAAAAAATATTTTCAGCCATCAACTAGCAACAAAACTTTGTACAATATGTTTATAATTATTCAAATTTATTTACAGCACATACTTTTTAATCTTTAATAAATATATTTTTGTGTTTCAGTTGCTTTTTCTATTTAAAAAAATCGTAATACCTAACCCCCTTTTATGCACAGGAATATAGTCTCAACATTCGCAGACGTTTCCACGAACGTTTAGAGATTGCTGTAGTTTAGATTCACAACTATGTTTTGTCATCTGTCTTATTCATCATTTGCATGTCATTTGGGGGTATATTCCTGGGTATTATATTCTTTGATGCTAACCTAATGGCTTGTTTTGATAATAAACAACATTAACTGTATCTCTGTAATTTGATTTTTTAAAACATTTGAAGTTTTTTCTGCAAAACTAATTTTTTTTGTTTTTTGTTACAGAATTATTATAAAAATCTGGAAATAAAAATTCTCTAAGAAGATGGCTGTGGATTTTCTTCTTTACCAACTTTTATGGACAAATAGCATAACTATAACAGGAATAATTTTTCATGTAAAATGTTTGTGTTAAACTTGATCGACTTGTAAACAAATAAAAAATATTTTTTTTTTTACTTTGTTTGTTTTACATTTATTATAAAAAATAAAATTGTGAAAAAATGACATTTGGTTCTAGAGTTTTTTAATATATTTTCTTTTAGGTAAGTCATGTGAAATAACAGAAAAAAAGTGATGCATTATATGTTTTCTCCTTCTAAGAAAAACTGTCTCTCTGTTTTATAATAAAAGCGGGAGGTTAAATAAAAATTAATATATTTTTTATATATATTATATATAATTCAATAAAAATGTGGATTTATGTAAATTATATTTTTTAATTTTTGATGGCCTGATAAACTGATATATCATACTAATATGCTAGTTAACTATAAATTAACACTGCTTGAACACGATGCATTAAAGATTCATTGTTGTATAAAGACTGTTATAATTCCAATCAAAATTTCTAGTAAGAAAAGTAAAAATATATTCTTATTATGAATAATGTTTTAGTCCATTTCAGAAAACATGAACGTCTAATACATGACTGGCAAACATGTGTGTTTAGTGCCCGTTGCCATCAATATATCAGAAAATTATCAAAGTGCCTTTTTGAATGTAAAAGGCAAAAAAAGAAGTGGTGGCAGTTGGCTTTCTGGCAGTTAGTCATAGTTCATGAAATGTATGATGAGGATGTGTTTTTGTGTATAAGAGGGAGGTGGTGGAAAGAAGACGGAATACAACAGCAGCATTACGTTATAGAAATACTTGCATTTTTTTCTATTAATTATACATTAAAGAAATGACAATGTGAAAGTAGCTTTTTTTAATAGACTTAAATGACCAAATTACATACGTAATTTATCTTAAAAAAATTGTTAAATTCTAGTGATCAATAAATATTAAAAAACAATTTCCCAGATTACAAAAGTTAAAATGTATTCTCGTATTTTGTTTTATTTTCCAGCTGGATAATTGGAAGAAACATCCAGGTAAGAAATTGCATGAAGTTTGGTTCATATATATAAATAAAATAGAGCATCGAATTTTATATATTTGAATTTAAAGGTTAAAAAAATTGAAAAATTTGGAATTTTTTTCGAAAAAATTTCCGAATTTTTTTATTTTTTGTAAATTTTATCTTAAATATTATTCAAGGTTGCATTATGGCATGCATTTATCACAAAAAAAAAAAAAAAATTATTTTTGAGAAAAAAAATGGAATTTTACGCATCGTCTTAGAAATCTTCGAAATGCCCCCTGCACGTTCCATATCAATGAAAACCCCCAATATTTTTTATAAAAGTTTGATTTATATATATAAATAAATTAGAGCATCAAATTTTATACATTTGATATTAAAAGTAAAAAAAAAAAATTGAAAATTTTTCTATTTTTTTTATTTTTTGTAAATTTTATCTTGTATAATATTCAAGGGTGCATTATGGCATGCATTTATCACAAAAAAAAAAAAATATTTTTATGAAAAGAATGGAATTCTACGAATTAAAAAAAAAAATTTTGAAATTTTTTCGAAAAAATTTAAAATTTTTTTTAAACCTTTAAATTCAAATATATAAAATTCGATGCCCCATTTCATTCATATATATAAACCAAACTTACATAAAAAATTTTGGGGATTTTCATTGATATGGAGAACGCAGGGGGCATTTTGAAAATTTCTAAGACAACGCGTAAAATTCCATTTTTTTTTTCATAAAAATAATTTTTTTTTTTGTGATAAATGCATATAATGTACCCTTGAATTATAATTGGGTGAAATTTACAAAAAATAAAAAAAATTATTTTTAAGGTCCCTTGTCCCCTTAAGTTGAAGTTTGTTCTGTTTAAGGGAGATGAATAGATAAGGCTCATTTATGCTCCATTGGATTTTTTTTTTTTTTTTTTTTTTTTTTTTTTTTTTTTTTTTTTAAGTGTTCTGATAACATTTAGGATCTAAATTCATTTTGTTCTATAACTCTTTTTTTTAATTAATATTTAACTTTTAATAAGAAGTGCTTATAATACCATAACGTTTTTAATTGAAGTATATGATAAAACATTTATAAAAGTCAGGCTGGTGTTATGAGCACTTCTTTAAAAAATTGAAATGTTAAAATTTCCTAGGCCTGTTCCAAATTTTACGTAGTATATTTAAAATCTTTTTCAGATAAAAATTACAAAATCTATTATTTAGATTCTAAATTTTATCAAAATATTTTTGGCTCTGCCCCTCCCCCCCCCCCCTCTTCCAAAAAAAAAGCCTCATTTACTGAACTGTTCTGAGGGCCTTAAAAAGTAAAATTCTGGCCAGCTTCTGGCTTGCATTCGTCAATTATGCCCATTGATGGTATGAATGTGGCTAGCTTCTGGCTTGCATTCGTTAATGATGCCCGTTGATGGCATAAGTGTGTTTCTCTTGTGGCCAACTTTTACGTAAAATAACCCTTAATGGCATAACTGTGGCAAGCTTTTATTCATGAATGCCATTAAATGTATAATTGCGGCCAGTTTGAGGTTAAATATCAGTTTTGGCTGGCCGTTGATGGTGCATTTGTGGGCAACTTCTTGTATTTACGGCCAATTCTCTTGTGGCCATATTGTGTCCGGCGTGACACTTTTTTGACGGAGCCGTAACGGACAATGATAGCGGGCCCTAATCAAACACTTGCGGCCAAGGCTAACGAACCCATCAGTGGCCCGTAAGTTCTGTGTTTGTTGGGTAGTTTTAAGTATATTTTCTAAACAAGGAGCTGAATAGAAAGCTAATTTCAGATTCACAAAATGATTATTCAATTTTTCAGAAGTGTATAATGCTGCTCATAATTATCACAAGAACAAGACTTGTTTCAGGACTCAGGAACAACTTTGAGAAAACTATGGACTAACCCTTGCATTATCTCACCTTTGAAAGAAGCACTGGAATATACAAGGAGAGTGGGCATTACCTTTCATCATCACACAGACGTCCAATCGTTGCTATTCTTGGTGAAAAGATGAGAACACAGTGAATCCTGTTGTGATGGACTGCAATCGTTATGACGAATCTCTAATATCCACACATGTCTTGGTATAGGATCTTTTTGAAAACTGTAAAGAAATTAAGAAATGAAAACAAATAATAAAACTACAAGCTTTTTTTTTAGAATGTTAATACAGAAATAGATTATTTCATAATATATATTTTTATCAAATTTTATGTTGAAAATTTATTTTTCAAACAACCAAATAAGGATAACAATTGTCATTTTTCAGCATTATAACAAATTACGACACTTCAGTTTTAATAGAAATGGACTGATACTGCTTTAAGAACAATCTGTCAACTTTGGGATTTATCAGGACAAATTTAATTTCACGAAGTATTGCAAAAGTTACACAAAGAAATATCTAACAGAGATAATTAAAAATATAACTGGATGTGATTTTATTTACCAAATTTTACGTTTCAGAAAAAAAAATAAAAGGTATTTTTTCCCAAGTAAAGAACTTTTATCAATTCCAGCATACTGTTATGTACAAGTTAGACCCAGATGATAACAATTGACAAGCCAAATGACGAATGGCGATTTTTGGGGCAGGGGAGGTCCTTTTTACATTTGAACATTTTCCTTCATTTTTGTATATACAATAGAAGTTTCACTTTTAACACAGTCCTCCCCTAGGTTTAAAAAATACTAGGTTCTAATAATATAATAAAAATACTATAATTGGTGCAGAAAAAAACACTTTATATTCTTATGAGCATTTTTTAGGCAATTTTCAAACTTAAAAGTCAGGGCATATGTTCAAGACAACAAGAATAGTAATAAAACAACAATAATAAACAACAGTTATTATTATTATTATGCAAAAAGTTTTTTAATGAAAATTTCCCCTCCTTTTTACTTTCTTCTATCTTTACAAGAAGAAAGTATTGGATTCATGAAAATTTTCGAATTCCGGTTTTCGACGGATTTACACGTTTTAGGGGTCATAGATTCCAAAAAACATGTTTTTACAAAATGTCTGTCTGTGACTCTGTGAGTCTGTCTGTGTGTATGTGACACAAATTTTGTGGGCGCTCTATCTCAAGAACTAATGCACGGAATTTAATAAAAATTGATATTCAGTTAGTGCCTAATACAAATTGATGCTGATTAGTTTTTGGTGTAAATCGCTCAACAGGTGGCGCTTCAATGCTGCATTTTTCACGATTTTCGCAATAGCTCTATCTCAAGAACTAATGCACGGATTTTGATCAAACTTCAGATTTAGTTAGTCCTTGATATGAATTGATGATGATTACGTTTTGGTGTAAATCGCCCAACAGGTGGCGCTGTTATGATGAATTTTGCAGGATTTACACGATTTCCCCAATAGCTCTATCTTAAGAACTAACGCACGGATTTTCATCAAACTTCAGATTAAGTTAGTCCTTGATATGACTTGCTACTGATTAGGTGTTGGTGTAAATCGCCCAACAGGTGGCGCTTCTCTGCTGCCTTTTCCACGATTGCCTCAATAGCTTTATCAATAGAACTAATGGACCAATTTTCATCTAACTTCAGATTTAGTTGTATGTTGACACAAGTTGTTGTTAATTAGGTTTTGGTGTTAATCACCCAATAGGTGGCGCTGCTATGCAGAAATTTTCACGATTTTCGCTATTTCTCTATCTCAAAAACTAATGTACGGATTTTCTCCAAACTTCAGATTCAGTCAGACGTTGACATAAATTTTTGCTGATTAGGATTTGGTATAAATCACCCAATAGGTGGCGCTGCTAGGCAGCATTTTGCTGAATTTAGACGATTTCAGCGATAGTCATATTTCAAGAACTAATGCACGGAATTTCATATCGTTAGAATCCTCATGAGATGCATAGATTGCCATTTAATTTTGGCAGTGTGATAGCGAATTTTGAAGTATTAACATGTATGAGATAGAAGAAAGTTTTGGCATTGGTACATCCGACTAGTTTTATTTATCGAGGGTAGGAAGGATGTATTTTTGGATTCTAGGGGGAGTGCTGTAAGAAAGATGCTATTTTTTTTTTTTTAACTAAAGGGCACAAGGGCGCAGCACCATCCAGAAACTGTCCGGATGAAATTCTGTTAATAGACAAAAATAAATTAGTTTAATTCAGAAAACTAATTTCAATCATTTTACAGGAAAACTTGGTACTTTTATGTTAGTCAGGCATAAATATCCCCAATAGAAGTTTTTATTTCTTTTTTGTTTTGTGTGTGTATGTGTATAAACTAAAAAGAGCTCTTTGAAGTTGAAATAAAGTGCCACGCTTTGATTTACAGAACTGTTTGTTTTTATTAATTATGTATTTTTATGAAAATGAGTGAAACCACATATTTTAAATGAAACGAGTTACATGTTTATATTTTAAATTAAATTAATGCAATGTAAATGATCACAATGGGAACATTATTTGACAATTTATCACCTGCACAGGGCTAACATAAAAGTACCCACAACATTGTATTTTGCTTCATTATTGAAAGATATAATAAAAATGCCAACAAAAATAGTTCTGTTTATTTTGAAATCTAATAATATTGGCATTGGTTGAAGATGAAGAATTTTTTATACTATTTTATTCAACTTAAACTGGTTCTTGTTTGTAAAGATGGAATTTTCAATTGGATTTTTCCCTTACTTCTTGACAGGCTAGAATTGCAAAAATTATATTCACGGGTGTGATACTGATGAGGACACAAAATATCAGATTTAAATTATAAATTAATTTGAAAACATTTTCCCACTAGCCGGGAATGGGTGATAAATTACAAAAAAAAAAAAAAAAAAAAAAAAAAAAAAAAAAAAAAAAAAAAATTGTAGTTAAAAATGTTTATGAGTGCAAAACAAACAGAATTAATTATTCAACAAAGGACACTTGTTAAAATATGCGAACTACTATGTAACTACAATAATGAAATGTTTTAAACACTAAAATGTAGAAAATAAATTATAAATAAAAAGTTATTTTAAAATACACATATTAGTATTGACTCCAGAAAAAAAGGGCTGTTGGGTGGAGATGTAAAAAAAAAAAAAGGCACAGTATTCTCAAAAAGGACACTGTTGTGTTTTGTTCTAAAAAATATTTTGAACTGGTTTGTTTACAGTCCCCTTTATCAGAAAAATGTTGGATTTTTTTTTTCTTTTTTTCGACCAACTGAATTTCACAAGCTCTCTTCCTTGTGTTAAAAGCAAATTCCGTGTTATTTTTCTTGCGAACAACCAATGAATTTTTCAATTTTTTTTCTGCAACAGACTAAAGAATTATGCAATTTTTTCTCATGATTTACTGAATAATTCCAAATTTTTTTCACCACGATTAATTGTCAAATTTTACAATACTTTAAAGCGTCCAATGATGATTTTCTCGATTTTATTTACGACATTCGACTGACAAACTTCATGTTTTTTTCCCAACATTCGACTGGCAATCTTCACGATTTTTTCTGGCAACGGAATGAAGATTTTCAAAACTTTTTTCCCCCATAACTGATTGAAGAATTTTGCAAGACATTATTTCTACCAATTGGTGGATTTTGCGTTTATGCTTGCCACCGATTGGCAAAATTTTAAGTTTTTTTTCTTTCTTTTTTTTTTTTTTTAATGTGATTGATGGATGAATTTTTCAACGATTTTTTCCTGCATCCGATCGATGAGTTTCATGACTTTTTGAATTTTCGGACTTTTTCCCCATGACTTACATACAAAACTCATGGAAATATTTTCATGCAATCGATGGATGAATTTCACAGTAAAAGAAATGGAAACACAGAAAGAGACGTTGACACACAGCCTTCATAAAACGGAAAAATTATGAAAATTTATATTATACACAATTCATTAGTTTTTGTTTACAAAAATTAAAAAAATTCATAATGGCCTGCACAAATAAAAATACTTGCAAAATACATAAATAAAAATATGCAAAACCAATACGAACATAACTGTCAAACATATGCGCTTTTATTTTTTATTTATTTATTTATTTATTTTTAATGTTTATAATGTATAAATGCTTCTTTTTAGGTGAATTTCTAATTTGAAAAAAAACTGAGGGTAAACATGGGAGTTATTCAATATATTATCATGGAATGTGAAATAAGAGTCACGACGGCAGAAAGCATGAAGGTCATTGTCCCTCAATGAAACATTTTTTTTTTTTTTTTTTTTTTTAGATTGTTAATGCAACATTTAGTAAAAAATTATGATATCTAAAGAAATGTAAACACCTATCAATGTCAAAATAGTAAAAAAACACCGATTTCAATTACAGAAAGACCATTTTGTGAATCAATAGGCGAGATATTTTAGATTGAGTTGGTTAGTTGGTTTAGTTTTACAACATGCTCTATGGATTTGCAGAGGACGAGTGAAAATTAATCCTTTCACCTAAAATTACTAAAAAATTTAAAGCTAAAATATCATTGAATTATAATTCTAAATTTATTAAAAGGATTTATAAAAAGATGTCTTGGGCATTCTTCGATTATTGAATAAAGAGAATTCGCAAATCGCACAGCATCTCCTACAACTACGCTCTACGCTCGCTGAGGCGATCATATCTGTAAACAAGCGAAAAATTAATATATTTCTTCAATTTTCGTACCATTTTTACTCTTTTAAATAGTAATTGTACTAGACTCGAGAAGTACGTTTTTGTAAGCCTTTTTCATTCCTTTTGCATTTATGACTTTGGTCTTAAAAGTATGCTCTAATTAAATTGTTTGTTGTATTTGTTATAAAAATTTTGGGGTGGGATGAATTTATGAATGGATAGAAAATCAGTGTGGTAATCTTGTGTATAAATGTTGATTGTTTTTTAAAGTTACCAATAGTATGTTTTTTCGTAAGAAAAGTGTAAACTTTTATCTCAAAATCATAAAATATTTTCCAAACATCTGCATGTAAAAGTTACAGATTAAAATATATATATATATAAATAAGTGTTACTCAGTTTATCTGTAAAGAGAATGTATTACTAATATTATTATTGTGTGTGTGTATTACTGCCAGTATTCAAGTAATGAAACAATTTTTAGACTACTAAAAATGAAAATTAAGTACTAATCACCAAGCAGTTATTTGTAATATAAAGTTGTATCCCGTTTTGTAATTTCTACAGCACTTTATATATATATAAATATATATAAAGCATATATATATAGCAAATATATATATAAATAAGTGTTACTCAATTTATCTGTAAAGGGAATGTATTATTATTGTGTGTGTGTATTACTGCCAGTATTAAAGTAATGAAACAATTTTTAGACTACAGTAGAGCGCCGATTATCCGAACCCCAATTAACCGGACTTCCAATTATCCGAACGCCCCACCAGTGGCCGAGAGGTTCTGCTCTTGAAGCTGGTAGACGGGAAGTGCTGGGTTCGATCCCAATCGCGCCCGTCGGCCTAATCGTTCGGAGTTTTCGTGGTTTTCTTCGAACCTTGGTTCTCCAAGCGTTAATACGGGTTAGGTTCCCTTAGAAAGACCTCCACAGAAGGCACTCCCCCCTTAGGGCCCATATCCCACGTGCAGATAATTAGCCGACATAAATACAACCAACCAACCAACCAATTATCCGAACAGCCCATTTCTCTCAAAAAATTTTTTAACCAAACTTCCAGTTATCCGTACAGCCTATTTCTCCCCCCCCAAAAAAATTTTAGCCAAACTGCCAATTATCCATTGGCTTGGAATAAAATTTTAAATAAATAAAAAACTGATAGTGGATCAGAAAATAAGGAATATAAAAACAATAAAGGAGATGAAAAGAATCCTTAGCTATGAACAAAATTAAATTAAAGAGTGGATAAATAGTGAAGTATACATGGTCCTGGATATCAGATTTTAAATGATGATGAGATTGTGGTTGAGATTCATAATGAAAAAGAAATTGAAGAAAATGAAAACAAATGCTCTGAAAATAACCCATTTCCATCACATAACGAAGCTTTTGAATGTTTGGAAACAGCTATGAAATGGCTCGAACGGCAAAAGAACGCTTATCCTATTCAACTAACAGTATTTAAGAAGATTTAGAAAAATACCAGCATTGAAAGAATTTCTTCGTTGAACCAAGCAACAATGAAAAGCTTTTTTCCTTAAATTATAATCTCTGTAGTTCAGAAAATGACAAAAAGAGAAAAAAAAAATAATGATAAAAATGTAAACAACAAAAAAAATTAAAAAAAAAAAGACAAAAAGTAAAAATCAATTTTTAAACATGCCAGCACTAAGTGGTGCAGCCAGTCCTAAGCTTAGATAACGTGTGAATGTTTTAGTTTAGTCAGAAACGTCCCTTAAACTGTCTGTCCATTTATCTGAACTTTTGCTTATCCGAACTAGGGACGGTCCCGACTTGTTCGGTAAATCGGTGCTCTACTGTACTAAAAATGAAAGTTAGTACTAATCACCAAGCAGTTATTTGTAATTTCTACAGCACTTTTTAAAATTCCTAAAAGTTTTAAAAGTAATGTGTGGTTTTAATTTACACATTTACTTAAAACTCTTTTATTTCACTTCTCATAAAATAACAATATTTTTTATGCAAGGCATGTTTTTTTATTTATATTGAAACAACAGGTTTCAAGGTTTTATTTATATAATACCTTGAAATTTTTTTCCCCCACATTAGAAGAAACTTGCAACCCACGTTTCTCAATATCATGCATCTTCAGTGTAGCATGTCGATGATTTAAAACAGATTATTAATCATCATACATTGGCAGTTATTTTAATGTACTTTCATATTTTCATTAAAAAACTTTTACCTGCCACTTGAAAATTTCCAAAAACTTTGCATCTTTAAGTAAGATTGATTGGTATTCTCATCAATTGGCAAAACAAAAATAATAGCGGTAAAAAATTTTCAATTATCATTTATGCATTTCACATTTAAGCTGTCTGTACTGTATAATAGGTACTTGTTAGTCATCCCATCGACCAATTTCGCCAAATTATACAAATTGACATAATTTTTATTTTAAATAACGAAAAAACAAATAAATTAGTATAACATTATTAAAAATACAAATAAAACGTCGAAATAAAAATCATTTGATGATGTAAACACGTGTTGTCAAGTGAATGTGACGTTTACGATCAACTATTATTGGCATTTAATCTTACAATTTGGCGACAGTAATTTGGTCGACGGAATAACTAACAAGTACCGTATAATATTTTTTATGCTATATATATTTTTAAAATATTTTCATTTAAAAATTTTTACTTTCTGACATTTTTTTTTCAGAGTTTAGCATATGTTTGTGAAAACATGTATTTCCTGGTAGACTTTGATTTGATTTAAATAAAAAGTTGTTTCAGTTGCTTAAATTCATCCAAGAAGATATCCAAAGTTCCTCTTATTGTCAAAGGTATTTATTTTTACTTCTAGGTATTTTTCTCAAAGGTATTCGAAACCAGTTTCGAAAGTAAAAGTACCTTTATTAAAAAAATCTGCCACGAAAATCGAAAGATAAAAACTCATTTAAAAATATTCACATTTAAACGAGAAATTCGAAAACAAACTGCCCATAGCTTTAGAATTAGTGAGCGGATGTTTTCAAGTGAGTGAAGAGTCCCCTTAAGGTTGTAATAATAGCAGCAAAATCAAAGGGAAAACTGCTGATACTGAGTTTTTTTTTCTTGAGAACCACTGAAGTGATTTCAATTCTTCCTTTTTCTTTACTTTAATTTAACATTTAGGTACAGATAATTTTATTTTTCTAGAAAATCAATTATTTTTTAATAAACAGAGTTTAATAACAGAAATATAGTATTTATTTATTTATTTTTTTTTTTTTCAAAATCACATAATAGCATTTTCCTTTCACAATGATAAATTTATAGTATAACTCTGTGTTATTACTTGGACAATTTTTTTTAAATTTTAGATTACATGATTGCTACCACTTATGCAAAATTGTAATATTCAGCTTATTTAATCTGTTATTGTAAAAAGGTGCATGTATTTCCAAAACTATTTGAATGAAAATATGAAAATCATTTCAGTAGTTAGTCCCTGTGGAAGAAAGTGCTTCATTATGATATGTTTTTCATGAGGTTTTGCAATTGTTACTGCGTTAAATTACATAAGTGCATGCTTATTTATTCAGGGGTCAATGCAGGACTTTTTTCTTCGGGCCCATTTAGTGAAAAGTAAAAGTTATTTTTGTGGATTTTTTTATATTTTTATGAAATGTGCATTTTATAATGAAAGATTAAATCTGGTTACTCAAACTTGAACCAGGCATTAATTAATAATAACTTCTGAAAGTTTTTTTTTTTCTGGTGAACTTGTTTTGTTTACAAAATGCACAATTTAAAATCTAACAAAATAAAAATAATGAATGAAGGGTATATTTTCATGAAATGGAATTTTGTGAAGAGGCCTATTTTATTAAAACTAATTTTGTGAAGGGGCCCAATACAGACCCCAAATTTTGCCTAGATCGACTGCCGTTATTAAGTTTAAATATTTGGTTCTGAATTATCTAGCAGTTTTGGAATTTATGGATTGTAATAAGCCAATAACTTTTTTATACTGTAGAACCATTCTCTAGTTTGTGAAATATTATCTGTGTTTGTGAGTTTTAAATTTTTACATGCCTGCTATGTGCTACATCTCCCCCTTTTTTTTAAGGTAGGCAGCATTATTTTCACACTATCTCCTTTTCTCCCTGAAATTCAAGTATATCTTCTTTGCTCTTTTTTTTTTTTTGAGTATTTAAAAAAACTATGTATATAAATTTTTATACCAAAAGCATCAATTTGATCAATATATCTAGTGTTTTTATTGAAAGCTAAATCTGTTGTTACAGTACATAATCAGTTTTAAATTTATTTTTCTTGAAAAATAATCCATTAAAAACGACCCTTTAATTATCTGAGTGCTTAGAGTTAAATAATTAAAGAAAATACAACTTCTTTAATCCGGAATCATCGCTATTACGGATCACAGATGTTTTGAAACTTAAATGCATTTTTCGATAAATAGAAATATACTTATATCTTAGAAATATACTTATATCTCTCACTAATATGGCAATACGAGGAACTTGATAATTCAAAATAATTGAACACACAGAAATTTCAATTTAAGATGCTCTAAAATGTATATTTTTAAATAATGCTGTATATTTTACGTGGTGTCGCCATCTGCCGTAAATCGAAAAAATACAATAACCATATAATTATTTTAATACCGATTTCTAATTTATAAATACTGAATAAATAATAAAAATCACAAAAATAACAGATATAGCGTGAAAAATATTGTGAATGAAACTAATTTTCTAAAGCAATAAAATGATATAGCATGAAATTTAAATAAGACTTATAATTTATTTTAAAAATAACTTTATTATTACATTAATATATTTAAAATAGTGTACATAAGGATAACGTTATGAGAAATAAATACATAACACCATAAATACCGATGTAATTAGCAAATTAAATAATTTAAAGAAATAATATAGTAGACGCTCGATTTTACGAACCTCTTTTTTAAGAATTGTTCGTTTTTACGAACTGATGTACTGGTCCCGACCAGCATCCCATTGAACTAATGTTACTCCCATTTACGAACTTTTGATTTTACGAACACATTATATGAGTCCCATCGAGTTCGTAAAATCGAGCGTCTACTGTAACAATAAAATATAATTTTCCGATGTTTTGCCACCCTCTTCTTAAACTTCAAAGAAAGAAAAATAACAGAATTGATAATAATTCTAAAATTATATTACTTAAAAAAAGCTAATTTTTTTATTATTACTACTGTTTTAATATATTTAACAATGATAACATATAAGGCTAACTGCATTAAGAAAAATATATAAAGATGTATTTTAAAAAAAAATTACAAAAGTTTTTAAAACTGGAGAAATTAAGTATATTTTTTAGTCAAAAATTATTACATTTTTATATTGCAACAATGCAGCTATTTTAACAAGACTATTATTTTAAAAAATCAAATAAGTAATACTACTTTGAAAATATCTAATTCTGATTACATTAAAAAATTTTGAGAAAGGAGAAAATGAAATCTGATTTTATATTATTTTGCCACTATTTGTTGTGACTTTAGACAAGATAATGTTAAAAATTTACTATTAATACTGAATTTATACTACTTAATATATATATATATATATATATATATATATATATGTAAAGACATTGATATTAATTGCATATGCAAGTCGGAAAGTTCTTACAGTGTTAAAATGAAATAAAATGTAGTAAATTAATTAGTCTTTCCATTTTTTTTAAATCATTTTATAGTAAATTCATTCATATGTGTGTGGTGGCATCATCTGTGATCTTTAAGGGTGTATTTCGAAAAAGTCTTTAAAATGTAGATTATTTGTGATACATTTTCTCCGAAAATTACCCACATAAATATTTAAAATTAGAGTATGATATGTAAATTGACTTTCTGAAAGTGCCGTGAACGATTTTTTTTAATTTTAAATTTGTTAAAATTGATTTTTGACTGTTTTATGAAAATTATGTCCGATTCATTTTCTCTAGAAATTACCCACAAAAATATTTGAAAATGGGGTATGATATGCAAATTGATCTTGCAGAAGTGCGGTGTAAGATTTTTTTGTAATTGAAATTCATTAAATGTATTTTTTGAGTTAAATTGTGCTGGCGAAATTCGAATTTTTTGGCGAGAGTGACAGCCTACTTAAACCGATTTGTTTATCTGTACGCTAACAGATGTCGCAACAATAGCTTTTTGGAAGTTTAGACGTTATTTCAGGCTGGGGGTGGTTCCAATACCCTTTTAAGACGCTATTGGCTAATTTGGGAATATCTCACATTCATTTGGTTGTGTTCAAATCAAGAGGGATGCTCGAATTGCGAATGACCCTGTGTTTTCTGTTTTCTTTGCGAATATCTATACTAATAACAGACATTTTTGGAAGAACAGATAGACATTTTTTTATGTGGTAGAGAAACTAAAGAATTAAATATGTCTCGATTTTATTTTCTATTTAAAAGGTTACTTAAAGTTGCATGCATTGATGTAGTGGAGGGTATACGGGGGGGGGGGGGTATACGCCGTATACCCAGGACCTGATTAATGCACGGGCCTCCGGGGCCTCGGCCCTGGGCCCACCCATTTCAGGGGCCCACAAATTTGTGTGTATTTTCTCACAATTTAAGTTTTTCCACTGTTTGCATTTTATATTTTAGTCCCTGATGTAAAAACAAAGTTTTACTGTAATAAAAAACCTCCATATTTAATTTTTCTGTAAAAGTCCTTTTCAATTTTAGAGTACCTATAATTTTCAAAACTTGCCGTATCCAGAAAATCAAATTTGGGGAAAATGCCAAAAACTGCATACTGTGTCTATTGGTTTCAATATAAACGAGGATTTTACAATGTCAGAATTATAGTTTAAAATGATTACTAGATTGTTACGGAAAACACAATTTATGATTTTGGATAAGACGAGTTTTGAAAAAGACGTCCTCATTTATTCTGCAACATAAACTGTGGATCATAGATGTTTGTGAATTATACAAATGCTTATTTGAGAAAGTGGACGGTAATTCACTTTCTTGATTATTCCTGTAAGCTAAATATTTTTTTATAAACTTGAAACTTTCACCCAAACAACTTTGTCAACTCATCAAATAAACCTACTGTTTTTCTGAAAGTGTCGCCGGGAATGGTGAGGTAGGTGGGCCCAACTTTTTAACAGGCCCTGGGCCCAACTTCAGCTTGATCGGGCTCTGCGTATACCTTCTGGATTTTTTTAAGGAACACCGTATACTCTCTGTTTCTCAAGAAAGCTAATAGTATATAAACTCTAGGGTATACGCTCTGCTTAAAGCGTTTACTCTCTGTTTTTTTTTACGACTACACCACTGGTTACATGTATTTTTTTTTTTTTTTTTTTATAAAATGCTGTAAGGCAATTAAAAAATGCCTCATTATATGCTAAGGAGAATGAAAGCGAAAAAAAAGCTGTAGTAAATCAAAAATATACACGAATGTTGATCCATGCAACATTAATATAATGCATACGAAAAGAATATAATTATTTTGTACGAACTTTTTAACTTTTCATCGATACGGCCAACTTTTATTTATTTATTTATTTATTTTTTACAAGTCGGCTCGAGCGAGCTCGATGTTTTTTAGTAGGTCATTGTCACTTTAGAATCCGGATCCGAAAGTGAAAATGTCCTCATAAAAAAAAACATGCAAACAAAATCGAAAAAATATAAAAGGGTCTTTGTAAAGATCGACCTCAGTTAACAAATGCAAAATTATTTAAACAAACAAGATATTTTTTAAAAAATTGCTCCATTGGATTAACATTAACGAGCTGGGGGTTTTACGGCAGTGAAGTAGCCCCTCAAATATTAATTTATTAATTTCATAATAAAATTTTATATAATAAATTTCATGGGAAAGAATCGTTCTGATAGATTGCATATAAATAGAAAATTCTCTATTCTGGACATTTATCATCAATGCAGATATATTTTATTTATTTAGGTAATCAAAATAAAGCATTGTTTAGTAATTATCCAATTATATATTCAATGCGCATTGGGAATAAGAACTTTACTAGGTTATTTAAATTTCGTGAACATTATTTTACTAGAATATGTATTTTAGAGTACCGTATTTTATGTAAGAAACGCCGCACTCCTCAAATTGGCCTGAATAAGCTTAAAAATATCGCCGCATCCGTCGGAATGCTACTTTTGTCAACAGTATCACATTGACCTAACTTTAATCAATGTTTTCTGAGCAGTGTAGGATGCCTCGTTTTTAATATCTTAAGATGTCTGAAGTTTTATTTAAAATTTTTAAAACCGATTTTAAATATTTTTATGAATTTTTAAATTAAGGAAACTCGGTTGGTATTTAGAAAAAACTTAAACGCCGCACATGGTGTAAACGCCGCACTTGGAAAAAAATTAACTTTTAAACACATAAACACCGCGGCGTTTCTTCCATAAAATACGGTAGTTTATAATTTTTTTTTTTCAAATAACAATACACACAACATTTACATATACCCATTTTATAATAATTAATAATAAATCCCTTTTAGTTGTAAATATATGGCCGATATATTATTAATTTTTGATCAAATTAAAATTTACGAATGAATTAAATATTTATCATCTATTTTGAAAAAAGAAAAATCTATATAGTTTATTAATTGACCCGCCTGGCTTTGCACAGGCCAGTGATACTAACTGTAAATGTACTTAAAATCAGTGTTGAATATATTTTTAAACTTAAATATTTTTAAATGAAAAATAGAGCTGTCAGATTTATTGTCTGACCAAAAGCTTTTCTCATTTATATTCTTTACTTCTGAAGACACTTCTGGTTTGGTCATTTGTAACAAAATTATAAAGCCCTCTACACCCCCCCCCCTACCACCACCACACATGCGCACAAAGAGATTCGACGGGAAGGAGTAGAGTGCGCGCCCAGCGACTCCAGGTAGTTGTACAGCAGCATTAGTGCAGTGTCTACATGAAAGTGCATATTGATTGTTCCAAGCGTCTTGGATAAAGCATTGCTATTTTGTTTTTGTTTTTCCAAAGTAAGTGCTTGAATTTTCATAACTGTTTGTCAGAATTTTTATAGAGCGTCAATAATACAAAATATTTTGAACTTAAATAATTTCTTATAAACTACTAACCTGGACTAAGTATGCGAACACCAGAAATTCATTTTAGAAGTGGCCGTATTTTAAAAAAAAGGCCGCGCAATCTCTCCTACCAAAATAGGAGAGTTTGCGCATCTGCTACTTAGGACAGATGGCGCATTTTCCCATAAGTTTAAGTGCTAGGAGAAATTATACAGCTTATTGATAAATTTGCATGAATTGCAAATTACGTGTAAAACATATGAATGAATGAATTTTGAAATAATTTCGGAAAAACACATAATTATCAAAACTAAATTTGGCATCAAATTAATTTGCGAAAAAATACTTTTGCAGATAAAAATTTTATTAATAAATTAATAATAGAGTTGTTATTAAATAAATTTTATGTAATTATTTTTGTTAATAAATTAATAATATATTTGTTAATAATTTAATTAAATATTTATATACTTTTTTTTAAATTTATGAGCAATTAATTTGCTAATAAATTAATTTTGTTAACTAAAATAAATTTTCTAATACAATGTTTTGGAAAAGCTTTGACCCATTCCGAGTAGTGTAATGCCATCGAAATCAAAATGAAACAGAGTGCAACTAATGTTACTAATCCACAAAATATACATGAAAAAAGACTTAAGAAAGATGCCGCTACAAAAAACAGCTGAAGATAAGGTGCTTCTACAAAAAAGCGACATAAAAAATAAAAAAAAAACTCAATGAAAAAAAACGAAGGTCTATGAGGATGAGCGCACTGAATGTCTGTAACTGTACCAGGAGACAACTTCGACAACTGACTGGATTCAATGTATTGCTTGTTGCAGGTGATTGCACGAAAGATGCACGATTTACAACAATAAGTGCATCGATTGTGGACGACAACAACTTCGGTTAGCAAACAAATTACAATGAAACTGTGGAAATGGAAATAAAGTAATTTTTAAATTAAACATGTTATCAACTAGATTAATGTTATTTTGTAATCTTAGTAGGGCTTGCTTTTTCTCACATTTTAATCTTCTTAAATTAAAATTTTTAACTGTTGTTAATATTCTTTCTTTTATTTATTATTTAAACATTTGGTTGAAATATTCACCCTGATACAATAATATTTACTCACAAAAACCTTTCAACAATGTAATTATTATTGTTAACAATTTAATTGTAGTTACTATTAATAACAATCTCTTCTACCTGTGTGCGCAATCTCTCCTACCCATGTGCGCGTTCTCTCCTACCCTGTAAGGAAAGATTGCGCAAAATAGTTTTCTCGGTTTTATTACTGATGTTCTATTAAATTACAATGTAACAACAAAATAACAATAGAAATGCATAAAAAACAAATAAAGTCAAAATTATTCATGCATAGTTTAGCAAAATATTAATATTTAGATTTTTTATTACTATTCTTTTGAAATGTGCGCAGACTCTCTTCGCTTTACCTTAATTGAAAAAGAATATATATCCCAAGTATTTTTTTACATATATTTCAAAGAGATTAAATCTCTTAACGTGGAAATCTTTTGACTTGCAAGCATATGTAACCCGCATAGCTAATAGTCGGTAAAAATTAATTTTCATTTGTTTATTTCGATTTCGCTGCATGTGTTGAAAATATCTTTCACTTCGAAAGCCATTTCCGAAATAGAGTTTACTGATAAGCGTTGCATTTGTGTATGATAGTCATCATTATATATTAAATTCTTTGCTTTTCGTGCGTTTATACTTATTTTGCTTTAAGGGTTTTCTCAAATCCAAAAGGGCAACATTCTGACATAAGTTTTAATTTATTTTTGTTCGAAAAGGCATGAAACTAGCTGGTGTTGTTGTTCAGAAACTATTGAGCTGCTTTTTCCATTTTTTTTTTTTTTTTCAAATTCAATAGATCTTTCAGAAAATAGTGTCAAAGTGGGCGTTTTGAACCGAATTTCCGCGCAAAGGAAGGAAGAGCACTCAAGAGCGCGCGAAAAACGTGTTTATCACGTGATCAAAATGGCTTATAACTAGGTAAGTGATTGATCATAAAATGGAAAAACAGTTCAATTCCAGTAAAGTCTGTCTAAGGCGGATTCAATCGGGACCAAGGAAATTTTCCGTCGTAGACAATATTCCGCTTTAGAGAAATTTTACTCTATGGCTATGGCTTCGCAGGGACTTGAAAATCTTTCCGTGTTAGACAGATTTCCGTCTTACACAGAGTCCGCCTTATACAGAGTTTACTGTATATATATATAGTTTATTAATTGTCCCAGTCCAGTGATACTAACTTATATACCTAAAAAAAGTGTTCAATGGTTATATATTTTTAAACTTAAATACTTAAATATTCCATATTTTTAAATGACAAATAGATTTTTTAATAGATTTAGACAATTTTAATAAAATAATAATATAATTGTCAATCTGAAATCTACACACATATATAGAGCTTTTAGATTTATGCATGACCAAAAGCTCATCTCCTTTATATTCTTTCCTTCTACAGACACTTCTAGTTTGGTCATTTGTAACAAAACTATAAAATACCTCTACAACTCCCCCCCCCCCCCCCCAACACACACACACACATACACCGAGTTATTTTGAGCTGGTAAATAAGAATTTCTTTTCTTTTCCTAGTGGCCGGAAGACTCCTCTTCTAAAATTTATACACAATAGAGTAAATTTATACACAAAAACACAAGCAATGATACAAAAATCTTTTTTAAATTTGTGGTGTGTAATTTTTTAAAATGCACGATTAGTGTGTAAATTTCAAAATACACATTTTAATGTGTACTTTAATGATAATTCTAAATATGTAAAAGTTATCTGTTAACTCTTAAAATGCACACTTTAATGTGTAAATTGCACAGGAATACCCATATTTCTGTGTAATATTCTTACACATATCTATGTAATATTCTGTTCTTAGACATATTTCTGCGTAGTATGCAAAACAAATATTATTTTGTAATATTTAAAATACACAGATTTATGTGCAAAAATATACAGAGCCAAAATATACAGAATTTTGTGTACATACCTTTATCTTATACTTTGGTATGTAAATTGTGAAGTGAATGTTTTTATGATCGCAAAACAAACTGTATGAAGAACATACTCATATGCTTCATTTGTTTGTAATACTTTCTCACAGAATTGTTTTAAAACCACAAAACACTATACCCACAATTTACAAGAAACGGAATCGTATGAAATTATAGTCACTACATGTCATCTTACTGTTAGAATTCGTCTGGAGTTCGAAAACCGTATAGCCACAATTTATGAACGGAGACTGTATAATCCGAATAAAAGATATCGTGGAGAAAGTCTCCTAAATTAAAGTTAAAATGTAATAGATCCATAAAAGCTTACTTTTCTTAATATTAAAATCATATTTAATACAAAGAGAAATATACAATTTTATACAAATATAAATTTTATTTTTTACATAATGGAAATGTTATTTGTTTATTTTAACATAATAATTATTTTTTATATTGAAATCTGATTATGCAAATAGAAATATACTAATGAAAATATAGAAATAAAATATAGAAATAGAAATACACAAAGTTTTACAAATGTAAATCTTTTTTCGGAGATAACTAGAACTCTTATCCCGCTTCCTCTTACAATTATACAAAATATAATAGACATACATAAAATATGGGAAAAAAGACATTAAAATAATAATAAAAGTGTATACTGTACATTAAATGCATACACAAATGTTATTTTTCATATTAAAATAAATAATATTGCTTTTTTTATATTACAGGCAGGAGGGAAGGGAGGGAGCTAAGGAAAACTAAATGCAGCAAAATTTGTGAAAATTTTTTTTTATTACATTAGACTAACATTACATTCTAACGTTTTCCAGAAACTAAAAGTGAAGCCGAAGTGACTATTGTCGAATTTTAATCTGTCCCTGCGAAATAATATAAAAAAAATATTTAACTTCGAAAATGTGAACTAAAAAGAGATTTACAAAAAATATTTGCAAGAAAATTTTTTGAAACAATTTACAGGAGTTGAAATTTTTATATTTTTCGAAATGCATGAGATGACGGTTAGAATTAAAAACTCAATGTCTTGTAAATTATGCCAATTCATAAAAATGCGCAAATATCCATTTTTCATTAATAATATTAGCCTAATGAAATTTATTGCATTTCAGAAAATAAAAATAAAATTTTTAAGTTATTTCAGTAACAGAATGCAAATTTTTTTTTATTCTTTTTTTCCCCCGCAGAGTTTAGCAATTTTCTTGCTTCTATAGAAAATGTCTTGATGTTTTGTTATATTATCATACAAAACATGTTTGTAATCATATATTATATGATTTTCAAAGATATTATAATTATACACACACACACACACAGACACACACACACATATATATATATATGAAGCAGGCCCGTAACCAGATGGGGGCGATGGGGGCTGAGCCCCCCCTAGCTTCCTCTGGAGCCCCCTCTAACGATTTCCCTACTTTTTATTTTTTCAACAAAATGTACGTTTTAACTTTCTTAAAAAAAAAAAAAAAAAAAAAAAAAAAAAAAAAACTAGCAAGAAAAACATTTAGATCTTTTAACTGCTTGAATGCAGTGGAATATGCAAAACCTTTTATCGTTCAGAACCCTATTAGATTAGTTGTTTTATATTATCTTGCTTGCGATATAATTCTCGAAACGCGTTCTAAGTAGGAACATTTCTTTCTCCCGAAAAAATTAAGTCCAGATGCTTTAACTAGCCACCACATGTTTTCGTACATTTTGACATTTTAAAAGCAATGATCGTATACGGGACGAATGGAAATAGACATCTGCTGCTCAAGTTAATCGATAATTAGTTAAGCAACGGTTAAACGTCTTCACTAAAACGTAGTCACAAAAAAAGACATGTTTCTAGATGTTAATGATTTGCCTGTTGACATTATGTATTTGACAGCAGATTTAGTTAATAATGAAATATCATTTGGAAACTAACTAGAATGTTTGTTGAAGGAAATTAGAAAGATAACAAAATGTCATTTTATACAAATGGAATAAGAAAAATAATTACTTGAAAGCCAAAAATTGTTTCATGCTATGGGTGAGGCAGTAGGAAAGCAGGGGTAGGGCATTTTTTTGTTTGCTTTTTGAACTTTCGTCTAATTTTTTTTTTCTTGTGTTCCATGAATTTGCTAAACATTTTTTTTTTCTATGTGTCATATAACAATAAAAATCATTAAGTGAAAAAGCATGATTAAGGTTAAGTTTATTATAAGATTATGACAAAAATATCTTCAACTATTTGGCCTATGTTTCATTTAAATCTATTTTTAAGCATAAATGCGCTACTTTCTGACACATTTTCGAAATAATTTTAATGATAAAGGCATAAAGTTTGCAGATATGATTATTCAAGCTCAAGGAATTAAACTGTGTTCTGTGTTTTATGAGGCTGTTTTTCAATCTAAACCCTGACATATTCACGAATTTCTTTTATTTATAAAGATATTTGCAAGTATTCAAACTATACAGAAAATTTTAAAAAATCTGTCAAAAAATGACGGCAAATTTGACTTTGTAGGCTGATTTTCTTGGCATTTAACGACGAAATGCTAGTCATCAAGTAGCAAATGACTATAAATCATGTTATTTATAATCATGGCATTTATAAGAAAATGGGAAACGGTATTCAATTCTTAGGCGCATGAATGTGAGAAGCTGAAAATTTTAGGCAAAGGGAAAGAAAATTACTTCTTAACTGTATCAGGAAAATTTTCGTTATTGAGTGAAAGAAGAATATTTTTAAAGATCTTTAGAAATGGGGGAAACGTATAATAATAAATAGTCATCTACATTTAATGAAAACTGTTCGAAAAGGCCATTCATGCCCTTGTGCTTTTTTTTTTTTTTTTTCTAAATGAGATTGAACAAATTTCATGAAACACATGTAAAACGTATGCAAAAAAAATCTATGTTATCGCTATTTAAATGAATTAAATCTAAGTTGTTTTCTTTGAAAAAAAAAAGTATTGAATATAATATTAAAATTACAATCTCTTTTTTTATTATTAAGTCCAGGTATGTTTAAAAATATGTAATTAATACATATTTGTAATAATTGATTCATATTTAAAATGATATAATCATATGCAGAATTTTAAATATAATTATTATTGCAAATTGTTAAATGGTTAATTTTATAAATCATATTATTAATAAAATAAGGTTAGGTAATGCTCGTTTTAAAGAGAAACAATATCATCACGAAATTAAATCGTATACAAACAACCGTGATTTTAAATTGATCTAATAATTCAGCAGAAACCAAAATATTAATAAAATTAAATAAATTACAAATAGCTATTAATTAAAAATATTAAACACATGGAATTAAAATATTTTTAAATGATAATAGTAAGTTTGTGAATTATTCAAATTAATAAATATAGGACACATAATCATAGATGCCAACAGCTCTTAATTATTCCGGAGTCTGATCCAAAACAAGCATGTTTTAAACTGGGAAAAATATATATAAAGAATTGTGTCATTTTTCGATAAGGTACATTTTAGATTTCAGTTTGAAATTTTTGATTAAATGAAATTTCCTGTTGAAAATATTTTCGTCTTGTAACAGACTCCGGATAAGTGTTGTTGGCATCTATGCATAACGCAAAATCTCAAATTTTCGTTCTTTTTTTCTATATATTAAAAAATTGAACAGAATATGATATTTAAACGTATGTAGTGTCTTCAATTTAAAGAAAAAATATGTGAAAAAAACTGTGTCCTACAGTAGAAGTCTGCACGGACCCGTGCTTGGCTAGATGCCCGTATTAGGCCGGAACGGCGAAATGAAGGCGAAGTTTCAAACGGGCCGGACCGGCAAATTTGTACGTTCCTGCCGGGCTGGACCGGGCCAATAAAAGACATTAAGCGGGTCTGTCGGCCCGATATAAATATATAAACACAGACGAGAAAATATGAATCATTTTCAATGAATATGAGTTTCACGAGAATAAGTATAAATGTGCGTTACGAGCCGATACTAGTTTGCCAGCATCAATATCGAAATACACTGACCTCCAAAAGTTAAGGTACAGGGACTGGATGCTTTCGATTGCGCACGTTTTATCGAATATCTACTAAAATTATTGGCGAATTGTTCTTAAACTTCTGGGATGAAAAGAACATGTTTGATTTCATATTTCTTGGTGAAGATTTAGTCGGGCCGACAATTAGGGGCTAATAATAAATTTAATAATAAAATAATATTTGCGATCAGCTATGCAACAGAAAATGCTGGAAATGGTTTGTCAATGCGTTAAATGACTATTTGGGTCCTGTTCAACGTTTGTGTGCATTTGTGTAAGCATAGAACTCATATTCGTGAAGATGTTATTGTGTCTGTGAAAAATTCAAAAGTTTTTTGCTTATAGCATACAGAGTTTTCAACCAAATTTAACACAACTTTCCGAAAACTTGCCAAAAAATAGTAGCAACAGTATACTGCAATTAAAACATGAATATATTGAATATTTGATGAGATATGGGCATTTTTATGAGATAATTTTTAACTGCGCATGCGCGGAAGATTTCAAAATTTTTATTTCATAATTTGGTAGTCAGTATTTTGGAGCAAATTCTATAAAAAGTCCAGTCAAATGTTGTGAAAACTTAGAAAGATATAGTGAGCTGATTGAAAAGTTGTGGAAAATCTCTTATAATAAAGCTATTTTTAGGAAGTAACTCACAATATCGACCCTATCTTTGTGAATTTGCGCGATATTTGACTGTACTTTTAATATAAGTTGCCCCAAAATACTGACTACCAAATTATGAAATAAAAATTTTGAAATCTTCCGCGCATGCGCAGTTAAAAATTATCTCATAAAAATGCCCATATTTCATCAAATATTCAATATATTCATGTTTTAATTGCAGGATACTGTTGCTACTATTCTTTGGCAAATTTTCAGAAAGCTGTGTTAAATTTGGTTGAAAACTCTGTATGCTATAAGAAAAAAACTTTTGAATTTTTCACAGACACAGTAACATCTTCAAGAATATGAGTGCTATGCTTACACAAATGCACACAAACGTTGAACAGGACCCGAATAATCATTTAACGCAGTGACAAACCATTTCCAGCATTTTCTGTTGCATAGCTGATCGCAAATATTATTTTATTATTAAATTTATTATTAGACCCCTAATTGTCGGCTCGACTAAATCTTCACCAAGAAATATGAAATCAAACATGTTCTTTTCATCCCAGAAGTTCAAGAACAATTCGCCAATAATTTTTGTAGATATTCCACAAAACGTGTGCAATCGGAAGCATCCAGTCCCTGAACCTTAACTTTTGGAGGCCAGTGTATAACATTTTCCAGCGTAGAGATCGGCATCGGACAGTTACATGGCGTTTGAGCCCGGGCTTAATTCTTTCAACAGACTCGTGCCGGACCGAGATCAGGCTTGCATTTTTTTTCAATATAGCCAGAAATGGACTTAATTGTTCTCATGATGTTTAGGGCAGGCAATGTGTTTTGTAAAAATATTAATAGCGATAATGAACTTCAGTTAACGGAATTTTTAGAAATATACTTGAAGGTGGTTCTCAAATTCACTGCTTAAACACGAAAAACTTTCTGACACATATTTAACTGTAAAGGCATAAAAATGACCAGCCTGTCTATTGAAGTGATTTGGAATTGAATAGCGTTTCCCATTTTTAATAAATAAATTACTTAGAGATATAAGAGATTCTTATCACGTGACTGCTGGTTTTTCTCCTCTTCCGTGCTATCGTCTCCGGAAATTCGATTCAAAACGCTAACTTGGACAGTATTTTCTCAAAAATATAATGTCGTTTTTGAAAAGAAATGTGTCAGAAAGTAGCTTCTTTGGATTTGAGAAAAGCCTCAAGGAATAACAGAAATATTTTCGCAAATCTACTTTTTATAATATAGCCTCAAAAGTTATCGTTTTTAACCTTCCCGTTTTTCTTTTATTCTAAACAATATGAATTTTTTAATGAATCCTTATTTGAATGTTGAAACGTCTAAGACTCTAAGTAAATCATTAATGTTGCTATTGTGTATTTTCTGTCTTGCGAACACATCGTAAATTTAAAATATGCTGTAAAATTATCCCATAAATATGTATGCAGTATTCTTTAAAAGAATCTTAATTGTACGTTAAGAAAAATCAGAATTTTTTGTAGAAATTGAGTCGGGTCGGACCGGGCCTGATTTAATTAATTTCTCCACTGGCCGAGTCTGTTTTCACTGATTTTTGTACGGCCGTGAACTGTGAAAACATGAACGGACCGGGTCAAGATAGCTTTCGTTCGGGCCGGGCCCGCGCCTGGAAATTCCGGCCCGTGCAGACCTCTATATCAACAGATTCCTTTTTCTCATTTTTTTCAAAACGCATCTTTAAAAAAATTGCCATGCTGGGCGGTTGAAGATTTCTATGTTTGTTGTATGAATCGGTGTTTTTGTACATAAAGATGCACTTTTCTGTCAGAATGCTAGCATGATAAATTATACTAATTTATTCAACAGAAAGACTGATTTGATTAATCAGCGGTTCAAATATGCATATATATAATCAATGTTCAATAGAGTAGAGCGCTGATAATCCGGACCAATCGGGGCCGATGCCGATCCGGTTAATGAAAAATCCGGATAATTGGACAACTTTAAAAAACGGCTATGGGAGTGTTTTTTAGGTAACTTCCCTTCACACTTTTTCCAGGCTTAGGACTGGCAATTGTAGTGGTGCACATTTTAGCATATTACAAATGGCCTGTTTAGAAGTTATTTTTTTTACTTTTTTAAAATTTTATTTTTCACAAAATTGGTACAAAATTATACATAGAACTAGTCATAGAAATTATTGCGTGTATATATGCACACACTGTACGAACAAACGCGAGCGGAGAGAGGGTGGGGGGGGGGTCCTTTTTCCGAAGACACCAAGGGACAAAAGAAGCAATATGCTTAATAATGCAAAAATGGCAATGGGAATAGAATACAGTGTACAATCCATTAGTTTTCCTTATTAAAATTTAAATAAAGTCATTTTTTATGAGGTGTCAGATGCTATCTATTTTTTCCCCATTTAATACAATAAGACATAAGACTAAATCACACGGGATGGAGAAAAGTTCTATTTTAGGTAGGTTTTCTTAAGAGGTACACCGCCCCTAATTGTTTTACATTCATTTTCCGATTACCATGAAGTATTTTCTGTTTAAGAAATTCATTATAGAAAGTTCCGTTATAGAGAGATTACGCTTTAGACGAGTTCCTTTAAAGACAGGTCCATTTTATTAGTTTTACTATATTTAGTTTGCTTAAGATATGGATTGTTAAAAGATGTTAGCCCCACCAAAAAAATTCAGAGCCCCCTCTGACTGGACTCGCTGGTTACGGCCCTGATATGAAGAGAGAGAGAATAAGAAAGAGCCAGCTTTTTTTATCTATTGGTTTTATTCTTACCTACGATAAAACCATAATAAAATGATAAAATTCTGGAAAGAACTTTTTTTAAAAAACACTAAAATATGGAAATATGCGCTTGAAAAAAATCTATATAGAAGCATATGAATAAAAATACAAATTTGTCAATAGTGCTGGATGGGTAATTAATATGTCAGGAAACTTATTTGCCCGTACATCGTGACAATTTGTATTTATAAAAACTATTTTGAAAATAATTGTTTTCACGAATTTTCAAAAATTTAAAACTTTTATAATGTTTCAGAATGTTTGGGATATGGTTATAGTTGTAAAACTTAATATCTTGGAATCTGTTCAAATTAGGATGAGTGTTTATGATTACCAAATAAGTTGAGAACTAGGAGTCCATGAAAAAATTAAAATAAAATAAGAGAGACACCTTGTGTGTGTGTGTGTTTTTTTTTTTTTTTTTTAATGTATAATTCTGATATCTTGGTTTGATTTTTTTATCCAAAGAAGGAAGGTATTTAAATTTGCATATAATTTTGTCGATAATTTATAACCGATTCACATGAACTAAAAAAGACGCACTGAAAATCCATAAATCATCACTAAAGCAACCATTTTTTTTTTCCCCGCAGAGTTACGTGATTTTCTTACTTCTTTCAAAAATATGTCTTTTTTTTTTGTTATACATATTAATTTTAGAAATTATAATTATCTATCTATATATATATATATATATACATATTCGTTTATTTACACTTTAGAATTTTTTTCTAATGGTTTTGTTTTTGTCTGTAATAAAACCATAATAAAATGGAAAATTCTGGAAAGAAATTCTTTTTTTTTTAATCCTTTAAAATATGCAACAAAATTCGGTTGAAAATATCTATACGGGAGAAGCACAGCATGAATAAAAATACAAACTTGCTAGTAATTTTGGTTAAATAATGCGACAAGAAACTCATTTGTCCCATGCATAATAACAATTTTTAACAGTGAAAAGAAATTTGTTAAAGCTATTTGCAAAATAATTGTTTGCATTCTATTTTCTAAAAAATGAAAAAAAAAAACATTTATCTTTGTTACTGCTTGATTTCTTCATATATAAATAAAAATATCTCAATTTTTAAAGCATTTGTCACTGAAAATGAGTTTAGTAATAAGTCAGAAATTAGTAACTTTGGATTTGATAAATAATACCATTTTCTGTAAACAAATATTTTCTTAAAAGGTATATAATTACTTTCTTTTTTCTTTGTCCATTTTAATTTTATTTATTTATATAACAGTATAGTATCTAGTATTTTCCATTTATCGATTAAATATTACATCTGTATACTTTGAAACTGAAGAAAGTTTCAAAAAAAAAAAAAAATCAAACATTTGCTTATAGGATCCACTTGAACAATACGATTTGCATGCGTAATAGTTTATGAAAAAAATAGCTATAATAATAATTAACATAAACGTTCAGAAGCTTTGTAATCGAATTGAGTTTCCCATCTTTTCTAAAGGCAGAAGGTCTTTCAAAAAATACTATCAAAGCAGAAGTTTTGAACCGAATTTTCTGCTCTGCAACGCGAGAAAGAGGATAAACTTGTCGTCATTTAATTTATATTAAACTATAAATAATTCATTTATAAATAAAATTCAACAATTAAATGTAAAAAAATTATTTAATCTATTTTTTAATAAATAAAGTAAACATTATTAAAAATCCCATAATAAATCACATGAACTTATGACAAAAATTGTTTGTAATCCGATAAGTAATTTATTTATCAAAAAATGGAAAACGCTACTCTATTCAAAATCGCTTCAATAGTCAGGTCTTCTAATTTTATGCGTTTATGCTTAGAAAATAAGTCAGACAATGTGTCAAAAAGTTTCACGTTGTTGAACAGGAAAAAACAAAACATAAAATTAATCAACTTCACATGTAGTAGTTGTTAAAATAATAAAAAATGCAATAAAAATGTGTATGACATGAAATTTAATTGACGGTGAAATCTTCATGCATTGTATTTTAAGCGATCTTATTGCGTTTTCATAATAACATTTCTAATACGTGTCTCACGTAGCGGTAAATTTCTGCTGGCTCTTGGATCTGTCAATTCTGGCAAAACGCATTCCATGAAAAAAGTTTTTAATTTAGGAAGAATTTTCACCCAAAACGAATTATCTTTATATATCTTTATAATTTTTGTCTCGTTTGGGCACCAAAAATATAAGTCACACCAATTTCTGCCTGTTATAGCAAGCTGTCCTTGGATTTGATAGTAGTATCTATGGTTAGTTGCTATGAATGCTTCACCGTCATTTTTGTATTTTAACCCAATATTGTGATTTTTCCATACTTCTTGGAAACTTGACGCATTTCTAGCACTATACGGACATTTGACTTCTATTAGTCCATCGTCGGCTATTAAACCATCTGGACTGGTGCATAAAAAGGGATGTTCTACATCAACAAATAAGCCACATTGTCTAACAATATTTCCAGTATCTTTCTCATATTGTTTTATAGCGACTATTTCGTTTGCTATGCCATATTTCGTTGCTTGTGTTTCAAAATGGCTTTTGTATATAAGTCTTCGCACTAAGTTTACACATGACGTAGTTGGCCGTCTATCCGCGACATCTTTGAAGAAGGATGAGGAAATCCGTTTATTTCTTTCATGTCGCCATTTTTCAGATAAAGATTGTCCTCTTGTCTCTTTTTCTAGATCTGATGATCGTTGCACTTTTAGGTTATTTAAGAAATTGTCTCTCAATTCCAAATAAATTTCCTCTGGCACATCAGGTTTTTGAGAAAACTCTCCATAATTTTCATCGCCTCCCACTACTGTTTCATTTGTTTTTTTTATTCTTTTATTTGGGAAAAGTTTTCTTTTTAAGTGTCTTTTGTTCCTTGATAATACAAAAGCACGAACTGGTGTTTTTGGAATACTTCCAGTTATAGCAGTGTGTGCTTGCTCTATCCAACCTTGAGCTGGTGTCTGATATGCTAATAAAGCAATATGTGCACGTCTATTGATACCACCAGCTCTAGAAAAGTCAACTCTTTTTCCACCTGACGTTTTGCATAATTGGCTCATAAAATTTTCAGCATAATTGTTTGTCACATTGAAAATTAGAGTGTTCGCACATGACACAAGTGTTCTATTAAGCTCAAAAATAATCCCCTCTAACAATTTTGAATTGAGCATTTCAGATTTATCCAAGGCTAAATTTTCGGAAGTTTTCTTATTGCAATAACTTCCACAGGAAGCATGATTTCCAAATACATGAAAGGGTATATTTTGTAATTCCCCAATAAATGTTTTGATAAGCTCTTTAGATGGTTCAGTGTGTGTCGGAATAGCATAATATTTTATAACTGATCTAGCAGTATTAACTAGTAGAGGAATTTTGGCTTTTAAGCATTTTCTTTGCGACTGAATGTCTCCATATATTCCTTTTGTCAGCTGCAGTCTTTCCAAACCTCTCCTGAACCTTCGAACAGCGTGGTTAGCGCACTCAATTTTTAAGACAGAGCTGCCGTACGGAACTCTTTCTCTTATTTTAAACATCGTGTTTGAATCTCCATCTCCAACTATCCTCATACATCTTATTTTATACATTTCGTAAAGGTAGTTCATACCTTCGACAATGATGTCACTTTCCATGCTTGTCGAAGAATTGTTCCAATTTTTGAAGCATAAGTGTTTACGCTGCTTTATTTTCCCGCTCTTTATCATATTACATGTTAAACACAGTTTGTTTCTGATACCAATAAAAACAATCTTTTTCGATTCTTGGCCAATTATTATAGCAACTCCGCTAGATGCATTATATCCTCGACCATAACTGCGTTTAGACCATCCCCCATCCACGACCGCTGTAATGTTATAGTATCCATCGGAATCTTTATCTCCCCTATTTTCCGCAGCTTTTTTCTCTTCTAGAATAGTATTATCCATTGTATCTTGAGCACATAATTTTATTGCCTCGCCAGTTTGAACTTCATACAGTGAAAATTTGTATCGATTCATATATTTAATACCCATAATGCTGAATTTTTCTTCTTCCTGCGAGAATCCGGAACCCGTGGACATAGCTCCCAAAACTGCTAATTTATTAAGATTATCGCCATCATTATCACTTACAATTTTGGCTTCGGCTGGACACAGTGGACTACTGCACGCATAATGAAATGTGCAAATAAGTCCATTTTCTGTCATATCTTTGTACAGGAATTTTCCTCCAAAATTACATTCATACGTGTGTGTTTCTACATTTCTAGATTGCTTAATAACTGATTCGAAATCACACAAAAATCGACCCGTAGGATACTTATTTTCTTTTCTACTTTCAGAATACTCAATGCAATATTCAGCCTCACCTTGATTATCTGAATTTATTGGAGGCGTATCTTCTATATTTTCGTTATTAGTCACTATTTGGGATGCGATACAATACTTCTGGGATGATGAAGGCTCTAAAGTATGATTTTCGGAGATAATCCCGTTTTCATCCTGCATATTCATAATTTGCCTGTAAGAAACAAACACAAAGATTTAAAATATTGATAATTTTATATACATTCATTTTATAGCTTCTATGCATAATTTTATTGATATTTATAGTTACCAATGGACCATAGTTTCCACATGATATATGCATTTAATTAATTTAAAATCTAATGAATGGAAGTTGAATAAAATTACTGTACTTTGGTTTTTTCTCATTAACATGAATTTTCGCGCAACGAATTCACATAAACTGGGCAATGCAAAATTTTGAAAAAAAAAATTCTACAATTTTTTTAATTCATTTATTTGCATATAAATGCTATTTTATAATTGTATTGAGAAAAATCTTTCGCTTAATACATTTATTGTTATATGTTTTGCTCTTAGGTTCTGCCATAATAATTTTTTTCGTGATGTCCAGTACCAAGGACACCAAACAAAGCACCCTAATGATATAACTGGATTCATACAATTATAAGAACACTTTATTTATGGAATTTTATTGCGGTGCAGTGGAGAGATGTAAATTCTGACACAGAAAATTGATATCTTTCTTTGGGGTGATTTGTTTAGTCCTAGCGTGGTGTTGGGAGACAGTACAACGAAATTCAGAAAGAGGCAAGTCTTTTTTTTTTTTTTTTTTTTTGTGTGTGTGTGTGTGGGGGGGGGGGGGACGGGTAGGCATCGTAAAATAAAAATAGTAAAAATTGAATATATTGTCAATCAAAAAGTTTTTTTGTTGTTAACTTTAATAGTCTTTAATTAGTTAACATATATCAATTTCCTGGCAATCGGACTAAATATACGCCAGTTAGAGCAGGACTTATTTACACTTGAATATTAAAACCAAAAGAAAATTTTAAAATACAGTCGAACCTCGTTAACATGAACTTCAAGGGGAACCAAAATTTTGTTCATGTTAACAATAATTCATGTTATCAGTATCAAATCTTTGCATTTGTTCTTATAGGGGACTGTGAAAACAATTCATGTTAAAAGTAATTCACGTTAAGCGTGTTCATGTTAACGAGGTTTGACTGTAATTGAATTTTTATGTGCGGAAAGCATTAAATGAGGAAAATTACGCCATATTTATATATTTACGATTTTCTTATAGAGTGCAAAAGAATAATTTTCTTCTAACCATTACAAAAGGCCGGGGGGCCGCGATATTGTTTACTTTATACAATTTTATACAAGCTGATTTTCAAATGTGTGTTCGATTTTACTTAATAGATCACGAAAACAGCCGTCAACTCTCGCTTCAGTGGTGGGTGCAACCTTGAAAATAAAAAAATCTCCAATTCAAAGAGAAATGAACAGCAAACGTGTTTATAGACGATCACTACTGGTTGTAATAATATCATCCCATCTTTCGTAATCAAAAAATCTTTTTAAAATAGAGCAAATTAGCCTGTTTTTAGAAACTGCAGAGTCTGCATATGTGGTTGGGGAGCGTAGCTTGTATATGACAGAACGCCATATTTTTGTTAGAAAATGTAACTGTGAGAAAAACTTTTATGTTACGAAAAAACATTTTTTCCCGGTTTAGAAAAAAAAAAAAAAAAAAAAAAAAATGCATAACTTTAATTTTTTTACGAAATTTACTTTCTTACTTCAATCCATATGTTGATATAAACTAAACTAAAAAAAAAAAAAATAAAAAAAAAAATGTATGATGAAAGTTTTCAGTGTAGATGAAATACGTCAATTTTTGTACAAAATATGAGAAATTTTATTAAATTCTCCGTAATCGATCTTGCTTAATCAGGTATTTCTTTTAAAACAGAACAAATTAGCATGTTTTTAGTGTCATCTGCACGGCAGTTGGCAAGCATAGCTCTTAGGGGACAGTGTTAGAAAATGTAACGGTGAGATAAACTTCTATAACGAAAAATCAATTTTTCCTGATTTGAAAAAAAATAATTAAAAAAAAAATCAACATTTCAAACATTCTAGAAAATTTACTTTTCCAGTTCAACACTGTAAAAGAATTATATAATGTCACTTCATAAAATTTGTTGAGCATGCTACCTCCAATTTCCTGAGAGGAGTAAAAATATTTTTTAAGAACTAGTGTTTTTTTTTTTTTTTTTTTTTTTTTTTCATAAATGTGGCATTTAATTCGAAGTTAGAAAATTGTTTAGTTATTTCAAATCTTAATCCGTGTATGGTATATTTGATAATGTTGATCATATGTGAGATGTGACAGAAAAATGCACAATATTAGAGTAAGAGGATTTAATTTTTATTTTTTATTTTCTTTTATTTATTTCTCTTTTTCCATAAATATTTATCTAAGTAAAAACGTAAGATAAAATAAGAAAAATAGTATATATAGTATATATGTATAGTAATTAGAATAAGGACAATTGTTGCAGATTACTTCAATGAGAAAATTTCAATTGTCTGTCCCCCAAAGCAGATCAAAGGACCAAAAACTACAGAGGACGACGGAAACATTTAGTAGACAATGTTGCATGAAGCCTGACAGAAAATTTTTTTTACTTGGAACTTTTTTTCAGAACGTTTTTACTTGGATAAATATTTATAGAAAAATGAGAAAGAAATAAAAGAAAAGAAAAAATAAAATCCAAACCCTCCTATTCTTATATTGTGCATTTTTCTGCCACATATGATCAAAATTATCGAATACACCCTACACGGATTCAGGTTTGAAATAACTAAACAGTTTTCTAACTTCGTATTAAATGCCACGTATATGGGGGGGGGGGGGGGGACATTTGTCATTAAAAAATATTTTTACTCCTCTCAAGAATGTTCGGTCCCAGTATCAAGCAATTTTAGGAAATTTAACCTTAAATATTTATATCGGGAAATAATGCTTCTATGCGATGATGAATCCAATTTTTTCGGATAGTTTTCTATATTAAACAGCCTTCCACCCATTGCCATAGTAATTTGGTAACTTTATAGTTCTGTGAAATTCAGTATTTTAAATTTTGTATCTTAAAGTACTTAAAATATTAATCTTCTAATAACGACAATAATTAACTTGAACGATTGATTATTCTCAAGAGTTTTGTAATTATTATTGGCAGCCTAATTGTTAAATTTATTTGAAAATGACTGTTTTGTTTCATTAGTATGCTTTCATTAAAATTTGACTCAAAATACAATCACTAAAACATTTACTTTTGTATCAATTACTGGAATGATTGGTGTCTATTATTGAAATTTTGAGGGCTTTGATTTATTTCTGTTTTTATAATTAAATTTCGATTCCCAATAGGAAATGTCCCTATGAAATTTGTTAAATAATGTTGATAAATTGATAAAATATTAAATTTTGAATATAATAATTAACTGCTGTTAATTAAAAAGTGACTATGACATTTACGTCAAAAATTGCGGTGGCCAAAATTGGAGCTGACCACATTAGTAATAATATAATATTTTGATTTACAAACATAATACGTATTGTTATTAACAGTTGGGTGCATATTCGCTGTGAGAGGGTGGATGCGAGAGTACTTGGTTCCTACTCATAATGTATGGAGAAGCCTAACATCATAGTCTAGTAAAAACAAATTTAAAATAAAAAATATGAGTTTTAATTAACAAAGAGTACTTAAATTGAAAAAAATGCGCATCAAACATGAAAAATTACTTCATTCTTTCAATAATTCCACTAGAATTTACATTAAATACATTTCTAAACTAATATTTATAACTAGAAATTTATTTTCCATATTTTTGCCACTCCCGAGCAGCTCAATGAGGAATATCCTGTGAACAAACAAACGATAGTTTCTTCAGATTGATAAGCGTCCATTCTTCTGGCGGTCAGGTGATCGCTCAATAATACAGTCCCAGCGCTCAGAAAGAAACTAAGATCAACCGCGGAAGAATTATAGTCTTATTATTATTATTTTTTTTTTCTTTACACAACTGTTGAAACTACATTCATTAGAAAACGTTTTTCAAAAATAATTTATTTACGACAAAAACTACTATTGCCGTTTCAATATTCATTTGAAGTCCTCAATACATACACGAAGTGTTGCATATATGTAATATACATTTTACTATATTTTCAAAATTGTTGTGTTTATAAAATTAAAATAAATTTTTAAAAGAATCCTTTAATATTATAGACGTAACTCCTCGCAAGAAAGAACAAAAAATAAAAAGAAGAAAAATTTTACAGTTCTTGTTAGTATATATTGTATATATTGTATATACATCCGAATAAAAGGGAAAATATACTAATTAGCTAAAGATATGAATGGTAAATTTCAATTTATATTAGTTAATTTACAAGAATTTAAGATTTTAAGTTTAGTTAATTTTGACAACATTAAATTTAAATAATGAATCAATAATTCAACATTAAGTATTAAAGACTATTTTAAAAGTCAACATGATCATAAATGAAGCATGCATATATTTTTTTATGCATTGATTGATTTTTTTTTACATGTAATATCAATATTTTTATATAATATAATAAATCTTACCTTTCATTGTCAATTTTACGATTTTCTTCAGAAAACTTTTTCTCTCGTTCTCGTCGCATCCGTTGACTATTGGAAGCCTTAGAATGCCTCCGATGACGATAACGACAACCCTTTTTCTGTTGTCGTTGATTCCCCATACTTGAAATGAAAAATTTAATAAATAATTAGATTACTTAATTCAAGAGCTAGTAAAAAACTGATATTCGCTCAAATTTTCAGAAAGAAATAATAACGATCGTACTCTGCCGAATCTAGAGTAATGCTGCAAAAAGAAAGTTGACTAGCATATCATTATATATTTTAATTTGAACCCTTGGTCTATTTCCGCGAAATCCGGGGTGTGAAATCCATTCCCATAGTCAACAACCCCGTGAGAAAACTTGTAGATGTGGACAATTTTCCGAACTAACTTACACCTAACCTCCTCAAGAAAAAATCGATCGCTAACGATCCAATTTTTACTGATGAATGAAGAGACTGCACATATGTTCCTTATCAGCAACAGGTAGAAAGCAGAGCATAAATACCAGATTATTTCCAGATGAATTAGAGAATTTACTATCTTGATACCCAAATTCACATAAATAGACACAAACACACACACACACACACAAAAAAAAAAAAAAAAAAAGAAAAAAGTAAAAGAAGTTATAGATAGTACCCGTCAAAATTTGACGATAAATAAGTTGAGTATAGCACAGAAAAAAAATCTGATATTTCAATTAGATATTTTAAAATTATTTAGGTACTGTAGCCCATGCATTAGGTGCTCAAAAAGGACAAATAAAAGAAAGTTTTGGCGTGATTTTGACATTTGGTATAGTCGTTGGGGGGGGGGGGGGGGGAGTAAACACTCCTTACTAACTCTACAAAAAATTATCGTAGAAGAAAGTTACTGGTACCATGCGATTGGTAATAAAGTTTACTTTTAAATGATGTATATAAGATTTGCTTAGGAGGCCGTCTACATATTAAAACTAACCATAACTTTGTTTTTTTCAATAGCAGTACACAATTCTGATAGCATAAATGAACTCTACACCTTTCAATTAGCCTAGAAACAAATTTTTATGCAATTCGTACGATAAGTTTGAAATGAGTGGATCTCTCTATATACGCCTCCCGCGTCTTTAAAAGTTAATTAGAAACGTACCTGGAAAAACGCGGCACGGACCAAGGCGGCATAGCAACTTTGCGGCCTTCTTTGGAAGCGCGCTTAGCACAATCCCAAGTTTAAACTTTGAACAAGGGGTTTGTTTTAGCTACGCTGTAAAAAGAAAAGATTATTACTACGCTGAATTTAGTTTTATGAAATGCCAAATGAAGTTTATGTGCACTGCTTTTATTGTCAGTAACCAAAATAAGTTCATCATAAACGAATTAGGATAAGAATACAGAATAGTAATATTTGATATTATTTAGTCATCATATCTCTTTGAACTTTTACGGTATACCCATTCATACTTTTCTAGCATATACAGCTATACTCAACCCTACGCTGTCTAGTTTTTTTTTCAAAGTCTTATTATTCTTTTAGCAATGATTTTTTTTAATAATACAGTTAATAATTCATATACTTATTATACGGAACCCACTAAACACGAGTAATACTCGAACTTCAACGTTTATTATTTTTTTTTTTTTCTCTGTTAGAAAAAACGTGTAAAAAAACCGACTTTAACTTATAATCGATTCCCATGAACTAAAGACGCATTGAGAATAAATAAATAATCATGTGTAAGTATTTTTATTTCTTCATAAATATTTCAGAACAATTATTTAGTATTTTCTATGACTGCTTTTATTATTATTCAGGTTCTCTGAGAAACTTTTGATATAAATTAAAAGTTTATTATCAAGGGTGGATCTAAAAAATCTTGCGGGGGCAGAGGGTGGGGAGGCGATTTCAGAAATTTGAAAGTTTAAATCTGACCCGCATTTCGGGTCGAGTCGGGGATAATTTTTTTCATTTCTGATCCGGTTTACGTCTACTTTTTGATGTGGATCAGGTTCGGGTCGGGTTGCTATCTACTTTTTGATATATATCACACTCCACTCGCTATTTTATATTTTACAAATAATATTTTATATGTGCAAAATATTCAAAATACAAAGCAATTTTGTCATCAGCAAAAAGAATTTTCAATATATTTTGACAATATCTATATACAACTTTTGCATCAAAACATAATACAGCTCTATTAGTCGCAGGTATAAGGAAGATATTTCTAGCATTTAGTTGATAAACTTTTTGGAAGCTTTCTTGCAGCTTTCCCTAAACGACAATATAAGGAAAGTTTTCGCTTTCCCTATATTTCTGCTCACTTCTGAAATGACATTTTTTCTGTCATTGACACATCTGTCACATTGAAAATGCGTCGGGATTCTTTATTTTTTATTTATTTTTTAATACTAAAAAGAAATGTTTTTAAATTTCAGGTCTATTTCTTATTACAGTTCAATCATGTTGCATACATAAAATGTGTTACTAATCTTTGAATGCGATTTTGTCAGTTTCTTATATTTATGTTTATGTACAACATTTCTTGAAAACTCATAAAGAAATTTGGCATGATTCTTGGTAAATACATTCATTTTGATGCAAAGCATTACTTGTGATTTAGTATTAAAAAATGCATTGTTTATTTGTTGAAAAATTATTATGTGCATAAGGCGATCTTTTGTGGGGGGGGGGGGGGAAACTTATGTGAGATTTCTAGTACCGACAACAACGAAAATGTATCAGGATTCTTATAAAAATAATTTTTTTGCTAAAAATACTGAAAATAATTATTTTCAAAGGCACAATCTACATCTTAGTATTGTTCAATCTTGTTATATTCATATACTTTTATAATTTTGTTACAATTTAATCTTGAACTGCAATTTTTTTCAATTTCTTAGATTTTAAGCTTGCGCGCAACATTTCTCAGAAACTAATAAAGCAATCTGCATGAAACTTGGTAAATACATTCATTTTAATGTAAAGAATAACTTATTTCAAATTTAGTATTATTATTCAATTGATTATTTAATTTTTTCAACAAAAAAATTAATTTTTTTAAAACTTTTATAATTATTTAAATAAAAATTTCATTATTTAAATAAAACATAAATAAATAAACTGCTTACAAATGAAGTATACGTTCAAGATATATTTATATCATTATCAATATATTAAGGGGCTTCTGAAGTTTTGCTAGCCTTTCGCGCAATGAATGCACATCAAAAAACAATTTTAATTTTTTTACCAAAATTAAACAGAAAAAAAATCGTGTAAAATATCAGTGTACAACATTAAAATAATTATTTTAATAGAAGAGGTATTAAGCTGTCTACATTAAAAATATTATGCATTTGTGTTTTATAGGGAATCAGAAATAAAATAAAATGTTACAAAATGCATCGCTTTTTCTGTGAATTGCTCATAGCTGCTTCCAATCTGGTTCAAAGTTCCTTTCAGAAAAGAAAAAAAAAGTTCTTATCGGTCAGTCTTTGTATGTTTCCCTCTGTGAACCACTGTCCATGCCTCCGGGCAATTTGGGGAGAAAAAGGGAGGAAATAAATTGGTTTGTCTGGTCAGTTTTGAAGTACTCGTATTTCGTATACCATCTGAGGTTTTGAAGAAAAAAGGATTTTGCAGAAAAACAATTTCCCCTTCTAGGGTAAATGGTAGCATTTAGTTGTTAGTTTATGAGCTTATAAATGTTAGCTTTTGCGCATCCAAGCAGAGTTTTTTAAACGTATTGTGGTTTACGGAAATGTAGGATAACATTTATTTAATATTTATTATTTTTGTTAAATGTAGTTTTCTTATTAATTATGCAAGATTTCATTCATTTATACTTTTCAATGGATTTTTGTTTTATGAAATGTTTTCTTTTTGTTGAGGTTGTATAAATCGATTTTAAGCATTGTGAATTATCAGTATTACTTTCTTAATCTCCTAGTTTATTTAAAATAATTTTTTTTTAATGTGATAATTATTTTTTTTTTTTTAAATGTGACTTAGAAAGAAAAGATTTTTTTCCCTCTAAGTGCGAAGAATAATTTCTCCTAAAAAAAAAAATGTCTTAACTGTTCTGGTCAACAAGCGCAAAACGTTTTGACATACAAATTCATTTTTTAACGGAAAGATATAAAATTTGAAAGCCTGGCCCTGGAAGCGATTTGGAATTGAACTGTTTTTTTTTTCTTTTTTTGATCAATCAATTACCTATTGCGTTATAAGCTATTTCGATCACGTGACAAACACTTTTTTCGCCCGCTCTTGGGTGCTCTTTCTCCCTTCTCGCAGAAATTCTCGCCCAAACGCCCACTTTGACTCTATGTTCTGAAATATCTATTAAGTTTGCAACAAAAAATGGGAAAAACAGCTCAATTACATAGTTTCTGAATAACAACACCAGCCAGTTTCATGCATTTCCGAACAAAAATAAATTAAAACTTATGTCAGAAAGTTGCCCTTTTGGATTTGAGAGCACCCTTAATCTGATTTTCAGGGACTCACCACAAAAGATTCTTATGCGGAAGAATCGATTATAGTTTAAGATATTTACCTTTTATAGGAAATTGTAAAACATTGTTCCATTCTTCAGCATATAAATATTAATTTCTGCAAATTTCATTTATTTTTTCTGAAAAGGGTGTTCTCAAATCCAAAAGGGCAAATTTCTGACATAAGTTTTAATTTATTTTTGTTCGGAAATGCATGAAACTGGCTGGTGTTGTTGTTCAGAAACTATGTAATTGCGCTGTTTTTCCCATTTTTTTTGTAAACGCAATAGATCTTTCAGAAAATAATGTCAAAGTGGGCGGTTTGAACAGAATTTCCGCGCGAAGGAAGAAAGAGCACTCAAGAGCGGGAGAAAAACGTGTTTGTCATGTGATAAAAAACGCTTATAACTGAATAGGTAATTGATTGATCAAAAAAATGGGAAAAACAGTCCAATTCCAAATCGCTTCCATGGCCAGGCTTTCAAATTTTATATCTTACCGTTAAAAAATGAATTTGTAAATGTGTCAAAACGTTTTACGCTTGTTGAGCAGAACAGTTAAGAACAGCCTTAACACTATTTTCTAATCATAATTTTTACTATATGTAATTTCAGAATTCTGCAGTTAATTAACTTTAAAATTTGGTAAAGATTAATAATCAGAAGGAGTGATAACTAAAAAGTGAAATAGCTGACAGCAAAGTAGTATATGCTGATAAATATATTTAAATTTTTTATTTTGCTGAAGGAAAAAAAAAAAAAAACTGCTTTAAATTCTGCAAATAATGTACGAAATGTAAATATGCAGATTTATGTGGCGGGGGGGGGGGGGGGGGGTACGGTTGTTGTACCGGTACCGCAGAATATTAGGGCTTCGGTACTTTTTTTGTTAGAAATTAAGCCCTGCGTGCGTCCACTCTCGCGCTTTCTAAATAGACCCGAAATTCACCCAACACTCTTCTTTGAAATTATTATATATATAATATTTAACTAAGGTATCCGTCAAAAAACCGTATCTGAAACTATATTTACTATGTAAAACGCTACTGTTTAAAAAATTTCTTCACGACTACCCCCCCCCCCCCCCTCCTTAAATCCAACTCCATAGACTTATTTAAAATTTGTAAGTGTTTTTATAAAATATCTGAAATTTTAAAACAAATCCGTTCCTTAGTTTTCCTGATTTTCACAAATTCGCGATCGAGCTTCGAAAAGCGAAACTGAAATAATTGTTGTTTTCGTTTTTGGATAAGCATATTTTACAAGTTAGATTACTGGCATCCATTGGTCAAAAATCAAATGAAAAGAATGTCAGAACTACATAATTATTGGTCAGTCACACTGATTTAGCCTCCTCCCTTAAAAAAAAACCCTCCCATCATTTGAATTTCCCGCTAATGACCTGGCAACATTCAGCGCCATCTCTTGAGAAAAGATGTGTTCGACATACAGCCTTAATTGAAAATAAAAACAAGTGAATGTCCAGATTACATAAGTTTCCACATTAAAGACGTTGTTGTGTTTTTTTTTTTTTTTTTTTTTATTCTAAAATAAATGTCTCTATAAATTATTTTTTTCCTTTAGAAAGTTCTTAAATGTCTATTTATATTTTTATTTCTCTTCAAAACTTTTATGTTTATCTACATTTAAAATATATAGGAAATAACACTACCCATATTTTTTTTCTTCCAAAAATCATGGATATGCCATTGTTTAGTTTTATAAGTTCTACTATTGTTTCTTCATTGAATAAATAAAGCATACTAGTATAAATTTTAAAAACTGTATAAATTTTCTGCTAAGTTCAGCTAAATTACTAATATTCATCTAAATAAAGGCAGACTATCACATGCATAATTTGATTTTCTAAACATGTTCATTGTATAAATTTTTCATGAAACATTAATGTAATACATAAACATATAACATGCTGTGAAAAACTCTTTGTTAAAAAAAATCCAACAAATCTACCGAGAATAAATTAATCTTTATCTATGAACTTGTCGTTTATTGACAATTAACAACACCATTAATGTTACTCTGAAATCAGAGTCCATTACACTATAGGAATACAGGTTTACCTGGTAGGTTAGTTACCTCGAGAGGTTGCCATAATCTGTATGGCAACTGGGCTGCGGCAGAGAGGTAGTAGGGTTGATAGATACTGTTAGGAATCGCTATTTTGGCGCAAACGTATTTTGTTTGTGTAAAATTAATAAATTCGTTTTGTTCCAAATCGACTGTTTTATTCGAATTCGACCAGATAAAACCAAGATATGTTTTTATTTACATTTCCATGTTGCGTTTGTTATTAAATCTCATTTCACATTTATTAAATGAATTTAAAACTGATATCGCTTAAAAGAAAAATCAATATTTGATCACATACATATCTATTAAATACACTTCATTTACGTATTATGTATATATTTTTAGCTATTTGAATTATTTATGATAAAGGTGTCTCCATTCTCATATTAGAATGTAACACAATTTAAAAGCAGTAAAAACTCGTATCAAATGATAATATATAAATTTTTTCTTTAATTCAAAAAGTTGCTTTTTTATGGAACTGCTTGTGTAAAATAGAAATAGTAGTAGGGGAATGTGGGGGGCATAGTGAAGTACTTAAAGACAATTGCAATTTTCCGAAATTTTATATGAAATTTTACACTACACAATTTATAATGCTTGACTTATTATTATTTTTTTTTTTGAAATTTTTATTCTTGAATTTCTGTGATGTATTATTAAAGATGTAACATAATAGTAAAAAATTATCACTTTACTCCCCCCCCCCCCCCCCCCGATATAGGGCAAAGGGAAATATAAACAAGTTCACTTCTTTACATGATTTTTTGCAGTTCTATGATAATTATGCTGATCCACATAAGAAACAAATCTGACCATGTCTGAGTTCTTCCATTTTACACACCTTTCCTGTATTTCTGTATAGTATAAAAGACTTATATCATCAGTTATAGGCCACACATCAACATCTTTTTTTGTCTGTGTGGTCACATGAACTTAACTGAACAAAAGAAAATATGATGCATTTTGCGAGGTAACTAAATCATTTTACTAACAAACTGCTTCTTATTTACATGGACCTTAATCTGAGTGTGACTCAAGAGAAAATCCCCCATTCTTTATTTCACTCAGTTCCACCTTTTCTGGAACAAGCTATGACAAGAATATGCACATGACTGGCTCTAGTCCATTCAATGAGTTCTAAATTGCTAGTATGTGTCTTATGCACATCAATTATAAGTAAAACAGGTAGTTATTTCGTTGGCTTACTATGTTCCACTAAATGATTAATCACTTTTTAAATTTTTTTTCAGAGAAACACAGTGAGAAAAATTATTTTTAATAATAAATATTGTGTTCATATCCTGATAATATTTTAATAAATTATCCAAATGAATGCTTTAAATATAACTCATGCTGCTTTATGTGTGTTTAAGTTAGACACATCAATTTATGTAGGGGAGACTGGGGTGGGATGGGACACCTGCAATAATTCTTAAAATAAGATTTATTTTTAATTTATGACTCTTCAACTAGATGGAATAATCATTGCATTATACTTGTTGCTATAAATCTTTTTTGTTGCAGGCAACCTATGAGTTTATGACTTAAAAAGACTATTTTACAATATTAAAAGCAAGTAACTACTCAGATTTTTAATGTAAATTTTCAATCTCATTCTTTGTTGCTAACTTAATTGTTTTTAATATTTTGTAAACTCAACAATATGCCATTTGTAAATGAGCAGTTAAGTAAAATCTAAACACTGAAAATTTATGCAAGAGCTGTCTGATTCCGATTGTGGGTCTGAAACATATAATAATGTTATAGAGAAAGAAGCAGGTGATACATATAGCGGTTCTGAATTTATTGTCCCAGATGATCATGCAGTTTCATCATCTAGCTCAAGTGAAAGTGAAAACATAATAGCTCATGCAATTTCCAGCTCTGGTGTATCTAAGAACGCCAGAGCAGGATGTAGTAAAGGCTCAAAAAAAAAAAAAAAAAAAAAGTGAGAAAAAACAATCAAACAACTGATTGTGAAGAAATTGCTAGAGATGGAACCAGGGCTTAATTTGCGCTGGAGCCCAGCTCTGTTTAAAAATTTTATTTATTCATGTATAGAAAAAAAAATTCCTCCTTCAAAATTACGTATTCTATTCCAAATCATGTTAATGCTATTTTGATCAGAATGAAAATGAAGGGAAAACAAAAATCATGTTTTTCTATTCTAATAATATTTGCAAATTTATGAAGGCGACACATTGATACGGCGCCTCTCAAGAGACTGAACAATGAATTTGCTTTCAGTTCGATTTTCTTTTATGACAGTAGGATAATTTTATTTATTTCTTTTTTTATTTAGTATCTAATTTGAAAAGAATATATTCTATTATTAGCCAGCAAAGTGTTGTTTGTTTGAGGGTTTTTTTGTCTTCTATTGCGTACGAGAATAAAAATCACGTTAGTGATTTTTCTATTTATTTTGTATTATGAACGCTGCCGATGCTAAAGCTCTGCTCTGCACATTTATGAAATCCCTTTCATTTCTAAGTAGAAATAATTGCCATATTCTGATAGAAAGCAATCGAGCAGTGTTTCTCCTTTTTCTATAAAAGCATCAAATCTTTCCGATAATAGTGTCAAATAGGCCTGGGCTTTAAATCGATTTAAAGCTTACATCGGAAATTCGATTTAACCATTGGTCTTAAATCGATTTAAGCTAAAATCGGAAATCGCGATTTAGCCAATGTCTTAAATCGCGATTTAGCCATTATCTTAAATCGCAATTTAGCGCTTGTCTTAAATCGCGATTTAGCGCTTGTCTTAAATCACGATTTAGCCATTGGCTTTAAATCGATTTAAAACAAAATACTGATTCAGAGCTAACATCGGAAAAACGATTTATCTACTTTGATGTATCTACACTTACATGGCAAGCTGGTGTTAAATCGATTTAGGAGGATCCGATTTAAGTAAATATCGCAAGCCTCAATGCTTTCCGATTTAAAAAAAATAAGGCAAGCTGGTGTTAAATCGATTTAGGAGGATCTGATTTAAGCAAACATCGCAAGCCTCCATGCTTTCCTATTTAAGAAAAGGCAAGCTGGTGTTAAATCGATTTAGCAGGATCCAATTTAAAAAAACATCGAACCTCAATCCTCTCCGATTTAATAAAACGGTGGTTTAAGAAAACGATCATTTAAGTAAAAATTGATATTTATTTATTTATTTTGTAAACAAGATTCAGAGTTTATGAGATTGGAATGTGTATTTTTCAGAAATTAAGAACTTATATAGTGGAAAGTTGAAAGGAAAAAGTAATGTTTAAATCTTAAAATCCAAATTCATCGAGTTTCAATTTATATGCTAATGCAATCTTTTGATGAAAAATTAAGTTTTCACATATTTGAGTAATATTGCAATATGTATTTTTTTTATTTTCCAATATTCTGTAATTAATTAAAATGTTTTAAAGTAGAATCCTTCATTGTTTCAAAAGATTGTTTTCCTGAAATTCATTCAGCATTTATATGATTAAAAATAATAATAATAAAGTTTTATATTTAAAATCCAAACTCATCGACTTGCAGATTATACTTTTATGCATTTTTATTATGAAAAATTCATTTTTCACACGTTTTAGTACTATTTTAACATTTATTTTTTATTTTCTATTATTTTGCAATTAATGAAATTATTTGAAAGCATAGTCATGCATTGTTTTGTGTATCACTATTTGGCCGTGATCCACATGAAATATTTTTCTTTTACTAATATTTTTTCCCTGAAATTGATTGAGTATTCATGGTTGGAAAAAAAGAATAAAGTTTCATATTTAAAATCCAAATTCATCGAATCTCAGTTTTTATGTTTATGCATTCTTTTAATGAAACATTCATTTTTCACATGTTTGGGTAATATTTTAATACATATTCTTTATTTTCTATTATTCTGTAATTAAAATATTTTAAAATAGTCATGCATCAGGTTTGACATCCGATTTCAACGCCAGCCACGCGGATTGAGTATCTTGCTGAAATTGATTCACTATTTACATCCAAATTCATCCATTTTTAGTTTATATTTTTATGCATTACTTTTATGAAAAATTAATTTTCATATGTTTGAGTATTATGGGAATATTTTAGTTTTAATTTATTATTATTTTGTAATTAATTAAAAATACTTTAATAAAGTTCTGTAACGAGTCAAGTAACTTTATTTTTACAGCAGAATGAGGGAGGGGTGGAGGAGGCATTCATTAGATTTTTCTGCAGATCTGCGATTTTCTGTTTTTTCGATATTTTGTTATGCTTAAAAAGAGATTATTTTAAGATTATATTTTATTACTAATCTTAAAGGATGGCAACGGCCGCGAAAAGAAATCAGCAATTTCAGCAATGTGCTCCAACTTTCAATCCTTCTCCATCTGCTATATAAATGTCAGCATTTATGTTAAACAAATCTTATTATAATCTAAAAGTTAAAAAGATGTAAAATTGCACCTTATTTCTCATACCTCCCCCCCCCCCTTAATTTTATTTATTATTTATTTATTTTTTTTACACTACTTTTCTCATCATGATAAATGAATAGTTAAATTCATCATTGAATTCTTTTAATGTGCTTCTGTTTTACCTCAATAACTTTTTAAATCTGTGTTAGTAAAAAAAAAAAATTGTGTGTGTAGGTTGTTAGTAAGGAAGCAGTGGCGTAGCTAGAGCATTTTGTTTGGGGGGGTGTGGAGATCGAATTTACCGAATGTTCATAGTAAATTTTGTATTTTTTTTTTTTGTATTTATTTGTATTTTGTATTTTTTCACATTATTTTCTTTTGGGCGAGGGGAGGGGGGCGGATTAGACATTTATTTATTATTTCAGCAATGTATAAATAAACAGACCAAAAAATTTTAACAAAAAACTAAATAATTTCAACCATTTAAAATTTTACAAACTGGGGGGAGCGAGGGTAATAGAAATCATGAATGGAGGGAGTGAAGTAGATAACTGCTGATTTATTTATCGTATTGCACAATTACGAATAAAGCAGAAGAAAAAAGTAATTTTAAAGACTTTAAAACAGAAAATATTTAAAAAATAATTCTTTTTTCCTTTTATTTATAACTCAAAGTTTGAAATTTGCAATAATTTTTAAATTTTAAGTTAGAAGTCTGTAGGGGTCGAAATTTTCAGGCCCGGGCCAGGCCGACCAATTGAAAAAAATGTCGATGGCCTGTCGAAAAAAATTATTGGCCTGGCCCGGCGTTATAGCAGCTAAACGTTCAGCCTGAGACCATCCTGGCCCGGGAAAAAATGAAAATCTCGACCCGAAGTTTTCATTTTTTTAAAAATAAATATAATAATTTCAATAAATTTTGGACCGTGAATTCTTGGAAGAATGAAAGCAGTCCCGGCTCGGTACAGTTGGTTGGTTGCTTTTGTGACGGCCGATTATCTACACTAGGGATATAGGCCCGAGGGGGAGTGCCCTTCGTTGGGGTCTTTCTAAGGGAACCTAACCCGTATTAACGCATGGAAATCCATGGTTCGAAGAAAACCACGAAAACTCCGAACGATTAGGCCGACGGGCGCGATTGGGATCGAACCCAGCACTTCCCGTCTACCAGTTTCGAGAGCAGAACCTCTCAGCCACTGGTGGGGCCCCGGCTCGGTACAGAAAACATTAATTAGGCCTGGTCAGGCCTAATTTATATTTTGCCAAAATTGTGCCAAAGCTGACGTTTGTAACAGATTTTTTTAAAACGTGACAATCGGCAAAAGATCATTATTAGGTAACAATTGATTATAACTTTATATGTAATACATTTATCAGAAAATTTAAAAAGGCTATTTGATTTCAAAGTGCTTCATGCCTCATGCCTGCTTATTTCATGCTTCTGGAATAAAAAAATGTCTACTTAAATGTGTCAGAAAATTTAACCTGAGTGGAGTAAAAATATTTTTTAAAAACAAGTTTTTTTTTTTTTTTCATAAATGTGGCATTTAATTCGAAGTTAGAAAATTGTCTAGTTATTTCAAATCTTAATACGTGTATGATATATTTGATAATTTTGATCATATGTGACAGAAAAATGCACAATATCAGAATAAGAGGATTTGGATTTTATTTTTTATTTTCTTTTATTTATTTCTCTTTTTCCATAAATATTTATCCAAGTAAAAACGTAAGATAAAATAAGAAAATTAATAAAAATTAAATAAGAAAATATGAGAGAATTGGTTAATTAGTAGTTTTTATTTTCTCTGGTAATTAGAATAAGGATAATTGTTGCAGATTACTTCAATGAGAAAATTTTAACTGTCTGTCTCCCAAAGCAGATCAAAGGACCAAAACAAACGACAGAGGACGACGGAAACATTTAGTAGACAATGTTGCATAAAGCTCGACAGAAGAATTTTTTTACTTGGAACTTTTTTACAGAACGTTTTTACTTGGATAAATATTTATTGAAAAAGAGAAAGAAATAAAAGAAAATAAAAAATAAAATCCAAACCCTCCTATTCCTATGTTGTGCGTTTTTATGTCACATATGATCAAAATTATTAAATACACCATACACGGATTCAGATTTGAAATAACTAAACAGTTTTCTAACTTCGTATTAAATGCCACGTTTATATATATATAAATAAAAACATTTGTTCTTAAAAAATATTTTTACTCCTTAAGAATGTTAAATTTTCTGACACATTTAAGTAGACATTTTTTTATCCAGAAGCATGCAATCAGCAGGCATGAGGCATGAAGTGCTTTGAAATCAAATAGCACTTTCAAATTTTCTGATAAATGCACTACATATTAACCCCTTGGGGACGAGCGACCCGTATACGTGCCGCATGAAGCGCTCAGAATCCTTGTTTTACCTCATCAGTAAAATTTTACTGTAAAATTTGCCTTATTTAATCAGCGCATTTTCTCGATTCAAGAAGACAAAAATTTCTGTTTTTAAAAAACGGTGACAAAAGATTAAAAATTTCGTAAAAGGCTCCCGTCTCGAAGGGGTAAGTATCAATTGCTACCTCATAATGATCTTTTGCCGATTGTCACATTTTAAAAAGATCTGTTCCAAACGTTAACTTTGGCACCATTTTCTGAAAGACCAGTTACCTCTATGGGGAAAAAGAGAAACGCTATTCGTTTACGAATAAGAAAGAATATCTACAAATTTCGTGTATTTAAAAATGAAAATTTCTCCACGAAAGTGTAAAAGAGATGCAAGTTACGATTTCAGAACAGCTTTAAATAGTTTTTAAAAACCACATAATGTGGCTAATCAAAGCTGCACTTTATATGTAGGATATTTTTGCTGTTGGATTTTTAAGTTGGAACTCGTAGCATAGAAAGTTATCAGAATTGAAATAGTCAATTATCATGTTGAGCAATTGAGCATAAGTATAAAAAAAAATTAAATATTGTTATTTTAATTTGCAAAAAAAAAAAAAAATGTGTTGAACACAAAAAGATTTTTTTTTTCGATGGAGAAGGGGGAGGGGAAAGAGGGTAGACAGTGTGGAAAATTATTTTATTTTCTGCAAAATTACTTTGCTTGATTTTTTTATGAGTTGTAGCGTTGATTCTGTTACATGAATTAGCCTGATTCAAGTCAAAGGATTTTTTTAAATTAATTTCAATTAACTTTGAGATCCCTTCATTTCAGAAAACAAAGAAAACTAGTATGTTGTGGCCATCACAAAACTTTCTTCTATCTCATACATGTCAATACTTCAAAATTCACTATCTCAGTGCCAAATTAAATGGCAATCTGTGTTCATTATGAGAATTCTAAAAATATGAAATTCCGTGCATTAGTTCTCGAGGTATGACCATCACTGAAATCGTGTAAATCCAGCAAAATGCAGCATAGCAGCGCCACCTATTGGGTTATTTACACCAGAACCTAATTATCACCAATTTATGTGAACGTCTAACTGAATATGAAGTTTGGAGAAAATTCGTGCATTAGTTCTTGAGATAGCAGTATTGCGCAAATCATGACAAATGCAGCATAGAAGCGCCACCTGTTGAGTGATTTGCAACAACACATAATCAGCAGCAATATTATTCAAGTTATACTTAAATCTGAAGTTTGATGAAAATTCGTGCATTAGTTCTTGAGATAGAGCCATTGAAGTAATAGTTCAAAATGCAGCACAGCAGCGCCACCTATTGGGCGATTTACACCAACACGTAGTCAGCATCATTTCATATGAAGGACTAACTAAATCCGAAGTTTGATGAAAATGTGTGCATTAGTTCTTGAGATAGAGCTACTGCGAAAATAGTGTAAATCCTGCAAAATGCAGCATAGCAGCGCCACCTGTTGGGCGATTTACACCAAAACGTAAACATCATCCATTCATGTCAAGGACTAACGGAATCTGAAGTTTGATAAAAATCCGTGCAATAGTTCTTGAGATAGAGCTTTTGCAAAAATTCTGCAAAATGCTACATAGCAGCGCCACCTGCAGGGAGATTTACACCAAAAACTAATCAGCACCAATCTATATCAGGGACTACCTGAATTTAAATTTTTATTAAATTCCGTGCATTAGTTCTTGAGATAAGAGCGCCCACAAAAATTGTGTCACATACAGACAGACAGACGGACTCACAGACAGACATTTTGTAAAAACATGTTTTTTGGAATCTCTGACCCATAAAACGTGTAAATCCGTCAAAAACTGGAATTTGAAAATTTTCATGAAACCAATACTTTCTTCTTGTAAAGATAGAAGAAAGTAAAATTTGCTTTCAGTTTTTGCAGCAGAAAGTAAATGTATGTCTCAAAACGCCAATTAGAAGAAAGATTAATGCTTATCATCAATGCACTTGTCTTTATATATCAATGCAACAGATGATTTTAAAACAAGTTCAAAAACATAAATAAAAAATATATTTTCAAACTGAATGACAAGAACCAGTGTTGCAGTAATAAACTAGTATCTTGTGGCCATCACAAAACTTTCTTCTTTATAAATCACGTCAATTAAATCCTTTAAATAGTACAAGAAATAACAACGATTTAGCACCAATTCATATAAAGTATATCTGAATTTGAAGTTGGATGAAAATTCGTGCATTAGTTCTTGAGATAGAGCTATAGCGGAAATTCTGAAAAAATGTAGCATAGCAGCGCCACCTGTTGGGCGATTTACACCAAAAGTAAACAGCACTAAACGATATCAAGGTACATTTGAATCTGAAGTTCGTTGAAAATCCAAGCATTAGTTCTTGAGATAAAGCTATTGCAGAAATCGCAAAAAATACAGCATAGCAGCGCCACCTGTTGAGCGATTTACACCAAAAATTGAACAGCACTAACTTATACATCAATTCATGTCAAGGACTAACTAAATCTGAAGTTTGATGAAAATCTGTGCAATAGTTCTTGAGATACAGCTCTTGTGGAAATCGTGAAAAATGCAGCACAGCAGCGCCACCTGTCGGGTGATTTACACCAAAAATTAAACAGCACTAATTTATATCAGGGACTAACTGAATCTGAAGTTTGATGAAAATTCGTGCATTTTTTCTTGAGTTAGAGCTATTGGGATAATCAGGAACAATGCAGCATACCAGCGCCACCTGTTGGGCGATTTTTACAAAAAAGTAATCAACACCAAACTATATTTTGGACTAACTGAATCTGAAGTTTTATGAAAATCCGTGCAGTAGTTCTTGAGATATAGCTATTGCAGAAATCGTGAAAAATTCCGCATAGCAGCGCCACCTGTTGGGAGATTTTCACCAAAAACTAATCAGGTTAAGTTTATATCAAGGTCTAACTAAATATGAAATTTTGTGAAATTCCGTGCATTAGTTCTTGAGATAGAGCGCCCACAAAATTGTTGTCACATACAGACTCACAGACAGAGTGACAGAGTGACGGAGTGACAGACAGACTCACAGACAGACATTTTCTAAAAACCATCAAATCGTGTTCTGGGCATTCTAAAACGTATAAATCCGTCGAAAACCGGAAGTCGAAAATTTTCACGAATCCAATACTTTCTTCTTGTAAAGATAGAAGAAAGTAAAAAACAAAGGGTACACACTAAAGTCATGAAAATTCATATATACAGTATACGCTAATGCTTTATTTGAGAATCAGGGGGTATGCGGAGCTGCTTTAAAAAATCCAGATAGAGGGTATACGGCGTATATCTCCGTATACTCTCCACCACCCCGTGACAAGAACAGATCCAGATCTTAAAACATGTCGTCGGTTTATATTAAGTTACAAAGGAAAAAATCCAATATTTTGTAGTTCTCTATCTTATTATTACTTTCTTCTATCTTTACAAGAAGAAAGTATTGGTTTCATGAAAATTTTCGAATTCGTGTTTTCGACGGATTTACACCTTTCATGGGTCCGAGATTCCAAAAAACATGTTTTTACAAAATGTCTGTCTGTGACACAAATATTGTGGGCGCTCTATCTCAAGAACTAATGCACGGAATTTAATAAAAATTTATATTCAGGTAGTCGCTGATATAGATTGGTGCTGATTAGTTTTCGGTGTAAATCGCCCTGCAGGTGGCGCTGCTATGTAGCATTTTGCAGGATTTCCGCAAAAGCTCTATCTCAAGAACTAATGCACGGATTTTTATAAAACTTCAGATTCCGTTAGTCCTTGACATGAATAGATGTTGTTTACGTTTTGGTGTAAATCGCCCAACAGGTGGCGCTGCTATGCTGCATTTTGTAGGATTTACACTATTTTCGCAGTAGCTCTATCTCAAGAACTAATGCACACATTTTCATCAAACTTCGGATTTAGTTAGTCCTTCATATCAAATTATGCTGATTACGTGTTGGTGTTAATCGCCCAATAGGTGGCGCTGCTGTGCTGCATTTTGGACTATTTCCTCAATATCTCAATTTCAATAACTAATTCACGAATTTTCATCAAACTTCAGATTTAAGTATAACTTGATTAATATTGCTGCTGATTATGTGTTGTTGCAAATCGCTCAACAGGTGGCGCTTCTATGCTGCATTTGTCATGATTTGCGCAATACCTCTATCTCAAGAACTAATGCACGAATTTTCCTCAAACTTCATATTCAGTTAGACGTTGACATATGTTGGTGATAATTAGGTTTTGGTGTAAATAACCCAATAGGTGGCGCTGCTATGCTGCATTTTGCTGGATTTATACGATTTCAGTGGCAGTCATACCTTGAGAACTGATGCACGGAATTTCATATTTTTAGAATTCCCATGGATGAACACAGATTGCCATTTAATTTGGCACTGAGATAGAGAATTTTGAAGTGTTGACATGTATGAGATAGAAGAAAGTTTTGTGATGGCCACAACATACTAGTTTTTCTTTAAAGCGGGTCTCGAGCTTCCTACTGAACAACGCAAAATTTTCTGACACATTTTCTGTCTTATTTTTAAGCATATTGGCAGGGCTGACTGTTGAAGCGGAATACAACGGAAACTAGTTTTACATTTTGTGATAAAATTACTTATCGCGTTATAAGCAATTGTGGTCACATGATGACAAGTTTTTTGCCTTTCTTGAGCTGCCGTGTCTGGAATTCGGTTTAAAACGCCAACTTTGACAATATTTTCTGAAAAATCTTTTGCGCTTACCAAAAAATGGAAAACGTCTTTCGACTACATGGTTTCAGAATAACAACACCTGATAATTTCCGAACAAAAATGAATTCAGAAATGTCTCAGGAAGTAGTTCTTTTGATTTGAGCTACTTTCTGAGGAAAAGGATTTTTTCCCCACATTTTTTTAAAATAATTTTTTCAAAAACTTTCAGTTTTTCGAAGACACAATATACCATTATATATAGTAGCTAATAGGGATGAACCGAATATTCGGTATCTATTCTGTATTCGGCCTTTTCGGCCATGTTACCGAATATTCTGTTAGGCCGAATATCAAGATATTCGGCCAAACCGAATACTTAAAAAAACTTTTAAAGCACTTTTTTAAAATTTTTACACAATTTCTACTTTTAACTGTCGATATTCATAATATTTAGAAACAGAATCATATTTAAGTAAAAGTCAGTTCAGTCACTTTCAATGATATCATGGCATTTAATACAAACTAAATTAATATGAAACAAATCTTGCTAAAATAGCTTCATTTACTGATAAAAATGTGAACGAAAATTCAGTTTCGGCTTGTAGTTGTACAGCCAGAATTTTTGACAGAATATGTGAATATATTGTAATTTTGATGGAATGAATGGAGTGAGGTGTTGCTTCTTGTTCAAAATTTTTTTGTCTTGACCACATTATCTCCGTCGAAAGTTTTTTACAATTTTTTTTAGGAACAATGTGTATGTTTACAATCTCTGAAAATAATCGCCCATTCGAAACACTGATCTAAGATGCATTTAAAAATTCCTTGCTAAATCAAATGCAGTAGAAAAGTTATTTTTGCTGAGTTGTTTGTTTTAGAATTAAAAAAAATATATATATTCACTTGGCTTAATTCACCAGAAGAAGCTATGAAATGTCAAACTTTTTTAATTAATAAAATTTTAAAATTCTCTTCTTAAATAACTCAAAGCAGATTTCATGTGTAAAGTTTACTTGTAAAAAAGGTCTTGTTTATCAATATGTAAGTTTCTGCATTAAATATTATGTAAAATTATTTTTAAATTTAATATTTTTATGCTTTTAATCTTTGAAATATAAAAGTATTCGACCAGTCGAGTACTTGGTATTTGGCCGAATAGGTACAACTCGGCTGGCCGAATATTCGGTAGAAAAGTTATTTTTGCTGAGTTGTTTGTTTTAGAATTAAAAATATATATATATTCACTTGCTCTAATTCACCAGAAGAAGCCACGAAATATGAAATTTTTTAATTAAAAAAATATTTTATTAAAATATTCCAGTAGCCGAACATTTGGTATTTGGCCGAATAGTTACTACTCGGCTTGCCGAATATTCGGTATCCGGTTCACCTGCAGTCTGAATATTCGGTATTCGGTCAAAATCACTATTCGGTACATCCTTAGTAGCTGATGTAATTTTATTACACCGTTTTAATTTTCTTTGATAAGAAAAAATTCTCGGTTCTCTCTTATTTTTTGCTTTGAAAAACATACAATACAACAGTAAACATCTGGCGACATCCTGTCCCCCGAAAAAAACGAAATATCCACCTCCCCCCCCCCCCCAATAGCTTTCACGCTTTCAGAGTCCAGCAATACGAATTTTAACGAACAATAAGTCTGGCCTTCTAATTTCATTTGCATTGGTCAAGGAGTGTACGCATTTACCCTCAAGGCCTTTTTCTCCAGATTCCTTTCTTCAATGAAACGAAGATATTCTCTACCCTCCTAATCTTCTAGCTTACAGGGATACTGCATAGAAATAGGAAGAAGGTATATTTAATCTTCGGATACTGTATCATGGACCCCCATTCTCCCTCCCCTTCTTACACCAATGGAATAGCTAAAAAGTGAAATTGCATACAAAATATTTAATAATTTTAAATATGTTTTGACGTTTTCTGTTTTGTAATAAATTTTGTAATATGTTTTAAAAAATTCTTAAAAAAAAAAAAAAAAAAAAAAAGAAATCAGAGTCAAATGATGCAATTTTTGAACGAAAGTGAAATTACCGAATGTATATGAGTTTACCGAAGTGGGGGGGTGTCGCACCCCCACACCCCCCCTGTAGCTACGTCCCTGTAAGGAAGTGCTATTTGGGTGGGCTAGGGGAAGTCCCCCCCACCCCCCCACTTAAGGAATTTAGATTGTAGCAGGCATAACAAGTCAGACAAAAAAAAAAAAAAAAATCATTTTCTTTTATATTACTTCTTAATGAATGAGTTTATAGAATGTATTAAAATAGGTCACTAATTTTTAAAAAGAAAAAAAAAACTAGTGTTTTGGGACATTCAAAGTTTTTTTATGTGTAAAATATACCTCTTTTCAAAGTTATTTGAAAAATTAAAAGCTAAGTATACTAAGTAATACAGGAGGGGGGGGGGGCACATAAAGACCGTATTTTGTCATTAAAAATTAAAAAATAGGCTTCCAGATTTTAAAATGTAAAATCGGTGTTAAATCGCGATTTAGCACTAAATCGCGATGTTAGATGGACGATAAATCGATTTAAGAAATTTCTACATCGCCTAGTCCTAGTGTCAAATATTTAATTTAATCTGATTTTCAGGAGCTCATCACAAAAGATTGTTATGTGTAAGTAAATGATTATAATTTAAGATATGCACCTTTTATAGGAAATTGAAAAATATTGTTCGGTTCTTCAGAATATAAATATTAATTTCTGTAAATTCCATTCATTTTTTCATAAAAATGTATATCTGTGAATTATCCCTTTTTAAGTAGATTTCGTAAGAAATACTACCAATTACATTCTCTCCTATGTTGGAATTTCTGAATATTTTTTGCAGATACACGTCGATCATGACCCCAAGAACCCAAACCCACCCCCGGTTCAAATCTTTATATATCTATCTATCTATATCACTTTTTTTATGGACACGATAACTTCCACAATTCTGCACAAATCTCTTCCTAACTGATATACAAAATCAATGGGCAGAAAATCTCGGTCCAGTTCGTTAATGGGCAAAATTGGACCAAAGGGGTGGAAATAGGGAGGGGTTTTGTGAAAAAGAAAAAAACCCATAGCTTCTTAGTTATAATACATATCAAATCAGCTTAAAGTTATTATTACTTCTAGAGAAAGGGCCAAAAATTTATGTATCACAAATTTTTGATCAAATTAAAAATGTGCTCAAAAGGCAAAAAAAAACAGGGTTTTACGGAGAAAAAAAATTCATAACTTCATCAATTCTTAAGATATCAGATTCACTTAAACTTATTGTAAATCTTCTTAATACTATCTACAACTTTTATGTTGACAAGTTTTTGTTAGGACCAATTTTTACAGCAAAAATAAATAAATAAGAAAAAAATGGGGGGTGTTGAAGAAGAAAAAGTATCTGCTAAAAAGATTGTGATGACTAGTTATATCAGCTATCATTATATCATTAATTGGATCATTTCTTACCACTATTTTCAAATAGTAATTTCAGCTAATATCTTAAATTCTTGGTTAAGACCGACACCTCCTGACGAATGCATCTACGGATAGCTTGTTTAAAGGTGTTTCTTTCAGATGCACCTTTGTTAAAAATAGAGTGCGCTACCTGGTGGTGGAATCTGGAACTAACAGACCACGATTTCATTTTAAGTAGCAATCTAAACAAGAAACTGTTTGAAACTTTAAGATAGTTTATAACACATAAGAAAAAGTTTTAAAAAGAATGGCACATGAAATTTCGGGGGGAGGGATGCTAGAATTTTAAAAACCCTACCGTTTAGGTGAGGTTTTTTTATAGAGTCCTAATATAAATGCTACTTATTAAATATAAAAATGTCAAAAGTTCAGCTACCACTATTTTAGAATAGTAATTTCAGCAAATATCTTTAAACTCTTGCTTAAGACCGCAAGCCCCTCGAGTTACATATCTACTGATAGGTTGTTTAACGGAGTTTAGTTCAGGTACAGTTTTGTTAAGAATACAATTGTGGTGGAATGTGGAACTAATAGAACACGATTTTGTTAAAATTAAGAAATCTAACAAGACGATCTGTTTTAAACTTTAAGATAGTTTATAAAGCATCATAAAAATTATAAAAAATAATAGCACATCACATTTCGGGAGGGGGGGGGGGAGGGAGGAGCGGGAAAGAAATTAGGTAATACAACAAGGCGATCTGTTTGAAACTTTAAAATAGATCATAACACATAACAAAAATTTTTAAAATGAGGCCGCATCAAAAATGGGGGGGGGGGGGAGCGCGTTTTACCACCCGGGTAGTGTACTTTTTGAAATGTTAACGATACACGTCATGTGACATATCGTTAGAAAGGGCTGTGACCACTTATTCATGTTATGCACAACCGCCCCCCCCCCATTTTCCCTTCTGGGGAGCACCTTCCTAAATTTTGCCAACACCACATGTGATATATCGTACGAAAGGCCTGTGACTGCTTAATCAAAATATGCAACTCCAGTGTCCATATCCCCACTTTTCCACCCAAGGGAGGCATTTTTCTAAATTTTGCCGACACTCCTCATGTGATATATGTCGTTAGAAATGCCTGTGACCGTTTAATCATAATATGCATCGCCGGTTCCCATCCCCCCACGTGGCAATTTTCTAAATTTTGTAGACACCCTTCATATGATATATCGTTGGAAAGCCCTGGGGTGTGGATTATAAGATTTTTGTCGTGTGTGCGCGCGCAGCACGCCTGCTATACTGTGCCGTAGGCAGCGGTGACCCGGTTCGACATTTACGTATACATTACAGATTCGTTTTAAAGGAGGGGGCGTGCAGTGCGTGCGCAGCACGCCTGCTATACGGTACCGTAGGCAGCAGGGACACGGTTCGAGGTTCGTTCGCTTCGAGATTTCACAAAAAAGGAGGGGCTCGCTAGCGGACGAAGCCAGCTAGTCTATACTATTAATGTTGGTAAACGTCTGTCTGTGTGCGTTGTCTACTTTGTGTTGGAACTACATTTTTCTCGGAGGGCGCACAGAGATGGAAGAGGCAAGGGAAAAATTCGGGGAACCCGGACTTTCATGTTACGAAAGAATCGCGCGGTAATTACCGGAGTAATTAAGATTTTACCACCTCATTAGAAAGCACTGGGAAACACAATCAAAATCTGTAAATACTTGCTTGGAAATTTCCAAGCTAATGTTTGTTTACATGTCTTACTTGTTTAAGCATGTAGGCATAAGCTTAGCGTGACCAGAAACTTTGGGTGGGGAGCACCCGGGCCGTGCAAAGTAAAAACTGTGTTCGGGATAAATTTTCAATTTTGCCCCCCCCCCCCCTAGAAAAAAAAATCTTTGTGTTCTTATTCAGAAATTATGCAAGCGAATGGCTATTTCCATTTTTTGTTAAAGTCGAAACATCTTTCTGAAAATACTGTCAAAGTTGGTGTTTTGAATCGAATTTCAAGACGCAATAGTACTGGTAAAGGGGAAAATCCTGCCGTCACGTGATAAAAATCGCTTATAACTCGAGAAGTAATTTATTTAACAAATAAACGGTCAAGTGCGAGTATTACTCGCGCACAGAGGGTTCCATAGAATAAATATATGAATTTGTAATTGCATTATTAAAAAAACCGTTGCTAAAAGAATACTAAGACTTATTAAAAACTATACAACGTAGGATTGGGTATAACAGTATATATTAGAAAAGCGTAAATGGATATATCATGAAAGTTCAAAGATATATGGAACTTAAATAGTGTCAAATATAGCTATTCTGTATAACTCATTTTTAATATTATCCTGATCAGTTTATGATGAACTTAATTCGATACTGACAATAAAAGCAGAGCATATTTAACGCCCTGACCGCCTAGCCAAAGGGCAAAAATGTAATGTTGTTTTCTCTGTAATTTTTTTAAAAGGCTAAATAAATATATTTTCCAACATGATATATATATTTCTATTACATATGGACATATAAACCTTGAGAGTATGAATCATAACTTAATTTCTTAAAACTGGATTATATCTGTCGAATTATATAAATTTAAATAATGCCTCTATTGCAGCAAAACCTGCAGCTTCGGGAACGGATATATCAGTCCGCCGCGGTGAGAAGGTTAAACTTCATTTGGCTTTTCATAAAACTAAATTCAGCCTAGTAATAACCTTTATTTCTACAGTGTAGCTAAAACAAAACCTTTGTTCAAGGTTTAACTTTGGCATTGTGCTAAGCGCGCTTCGAAAGGAGGTCGCAAAGTTGCAACGCCGCCTTTGTTAGTGCCGCGTTTTTCCAGATAGGTTTTTAATTAACTTTTAAAGTCACCCGAGGCGTATTGAGAGATACATTCAATGCAAACTAGTCGCGAATCCCACAGTATTTATGTGATTTATTCTAATTATAACTTTCGAGGGCGGTGTCCTTACAAAAAAGAACACCTAATTTTGATTCCAAAACAGACGAACTGCACCAAGAATATTTAATTAAAATTTTCCTTTTATCATGTACGTGAAAATAAGCAAGTTCCTATTTTCTAATAAATTCGTTTATAAATTCTGGTGTCAGCCCTTTATTTCATAAGTTTATAAACAGAATTACTCCGCGCCGGAAACGGTTAAGTGGTCGCAAGACTCTTAAAGCTTCAAAATTTTAGAAATTTTAATTTTTTTAGATGTTAAACTCCTATCTTTTCTGAACATTTTGATATATTTGTTTCCTTGAAATTCCCATTAGAACAGAAGTTATGGCTTTTAGAATTATACCCGCTCAATATCTGAAGCGGCGTTTCCGAAACTTTGAAGTCATTTTTCTCCAAATGTCGTTTTTGGGGCATAACGCGCAGGATACCTCAAAAACTTCTGAATTTTTTTTTTATGAAATTTTCAAAACATATTTCATGTTAGTCTGTACAAACTGAAACTAAAATTTCCTTTTTATTGTTCAAAAAAAATATTTTTTTAGGGAATTATACTGTTGAAATTTTCAAAATTTGTATTAGCTAAATGCAACATTGCATTAAAAATATAAAAATGCTTTAAATACAAATTTATTTAAGTTCAGGGTAATTATTACAATCTGAAGTATAAGTAAGCACTAAAATTTTCATTCTAGTTCCAATATTTATTTTGTAATCCTGAAAACTGTTATGCCAATTTTCTGTTCGACAAATGTTTAGCAGTTTCAAGCCCCCTATAAATACTAATTCTGCATCTTGCAATTTTTTAAATACATGAAATGAAAGAACATACTTTGTCTTTCATCCCAATTAAAATTGTGTTTTAAAATCATATACATTTTAAGACATTAAATGTTGAAAATGGTCTTTTTTTTCCAATTTTTAGTCTTGAGACCACTGAAATTAATATGTTTTTAACAATTTGACATTTATTGCTTTTATACTGTTACTGAACATTACATTACACATATATATCATTAAAAATTGTTAACTAGGCATAGAGTACGCCGCCCCTGTCATTGTATATGTCCAAACTGGCCGTATCTTTAAGGGTTAATATCTCGGCTAATTACTGATGATGTTTTTCGAAATTCATTATCAACAATGCTTTTATATTTCTGCTACGATAGGTACATCTAGCGATGCTCAACAATTTTTCTGAATGCCACTAATCGAAATTTGTGTGTAACAGAAAAATATGAATTTTTCAAAAACTATGTGACCTAGGGTAATCGCTATAATTTTCCGGCAAGGTTTAAATTAATGTCTACTACCTCTAATTTTTTATAATTTTAGTTTCAGTAGATTCGGAATTAGATGGGGGGGGGACATATTTTTGCGCTACATTTTCGACAATATCTTTCAAAATATAATACCTAAAATTAAAAGGAATGCATTTTTGAGTTCAGCGTTATGAAACCTTTCACACGATACCCGATACTATATACAAAGAAAATAGTTTTTTTTTTCAAGTACCATAATTAACCCCTCTACATTTTTACTAAATATATTTATGAATGTTTATTAATCTGAAAATATGTGGGTTAATGGTCTTTATTACTTTCCCGAATTTGAACTTTCCACGTTCCATAGTTTACGAGTAAAATGGCTGTGACAGACAGACACAGAAGTGATCTTATAATTGTTCCGTTTTTACTTTTTAAGTACGGAACCCTAAAAAAATGTTAAACGCTATTCGATTCAAAATCACTTCAATAGTCGAGCCTATAACTTTAATGTCTTTACAGTTAAAAATGAGTCAGAGCATTTCATCTTGATATAAGAATATTATAAGAAACATTTCTTCATAAAATTATCAGGGATTACAATGAGGCTAATATTAGTTACTTTTAATTAAAAAAATTTTAATCTAATAATGTTTCATTTTTAAATCTCTATGATAATGGATACATTAATCCATCTTACAAAAATAAAATTGTTTTATCATCAGAATATTAGACTTGTTTTTAATAATAAGGAGAAAAAAAAAAACATTTTTTTTTTATTGAAGTTTACAACGATTTGAAAGCAAATATCACACTAGAAACCCTTCTCTTAAAACATAATCATGGTAGTGTAGATTCCCGATTATCCGACATATATGTATATTTATCGAGTCTATGAAATAGAATAAAGTTACAAAACTGAAATATTGCATTTCGTCTTATGATTTTGTTTAGAATAAAGTTCTTTTTTTTCTAAAAAATTCAGACTTTTTTTTATATAAAATAACATCAAAGTTGGTCTTGTGATTTCCGAATTCGAAGGCTGACAATTATAAGACGGATCCATTTAGTAATCCGCTTTAACCCTTACTGGCGCGGAGTAATGCTGTTTATAAACTGGTGAAATAATGGACTGACACCGGAATTTATAAATTAATTTATTAGAAAATACGAACTTGCTTATTTGTACGTATATTACAATAGGAAAATTTTAATTAAATATTCTTGGTGCCGTTTGTCAGTTTTGGAATTAAAATTGGGTGTCCTTTTTTAAGGACACTGCCCTCGAAAGGGTTAAATCAAGCTGCTTCGAATTAGGAAAAAACGTTAAGAAAAGGGAGAACGCTACTCGAAATGGAAATGAGTTTATGAATGTCTGTCCCTGCCCCTCTACAAATATTATACTGTTAAAAAAGAAAAAAAAAGAGGGTTACTATTTTATCTTGCATATATTTCACCCCTTAGTTTTTAGTGTCATTGGCCGGATCTCACGCCCTTTGAGGCTGGATCTGGATATAAAAAAAGTAACTTTAGTAAAAGGCCATAGGCGGAATTTTTCAGTTGGTGCCTACTTAGAAATGGTAAAAGGACGAGAAAAATAATTTGGGAGAGTAAAGGCAGGGGCAAATGCGGCTTTTACTAGCCATGACGCGCTGGGTGAGGGTTTTTTGTTTTTTATCACGGGCAGTCGCCCAAGCTCTACACCTCTAAGAATGGATTTGGTTGGTTGCAAAAAAGAATTGCACGAAAAGTAATGCAAAAAAGAATTGCACGAAAAGTAATGCAAAAAAGAATTGTACCAAATGGAACAAGGCAGCGTTTTTCAAGGGGTGACTTTACTAGCCATGGCGACCTATGCGAGATTTTTCACTGAACCACTACAAATGCTACACTCTTTTATTTAAGGGTTCTACTAAGAATTTTACTTTTTAAAATGATTTAAGTCATAGACATGGTACATTTGTAATGAGAAAATGAACAGCTCTTTTTTCTAATTCATATGCAATCTTCTATTATAGGTGATACTTTTTATCTATTGTTAAATTTTAATGCATTTGGTTTAGTTTTCTGTTTGGATTTTCCGGTCGCAAGACATTTTTATGCAAGTTCAGACATATATGCATATCTAACGACAGAAAAAAATCTTCATTTGGTGCCCTCTACGCCTTCTGTTTTGGATCCCGGGGTGCAGAATGGTTGGGGGCGGCACATGCGCCACCCCCTCCCAACGCTACGCCTATGCATGTATGGTAAATTCTGTATTGTGAGTTGCGATATTTTGGACAAAAACTTACAATAAAAGCACGGGCTCTGTGTCTATGTCTCCATTCTCTTACAAAAGCACTGTAAACTAGATCAAGATGATTGTGAAAAATTGATCGAGATCTAGAACAAGTGATGCGCTACGGCTTCCTATCTTTTTGTTGACTGCGTTTACTGTGTCAACGGAAGACGATGTTAATCAGTTTTTGGAATCGGAAAACGAGAAGGAATCATCCATTTGGACCTGAACAATGGTACACCATACAATGGCAGCTCGTGAATTTTTTCGAGAAATTAAAATCGGTTCCTATAATAAATGAACTTTCAGATTTCATTCTCGCAATAAAATAACCGTAAATATAGAAGCGAAAGTGAAACTACGAGCTGCCGTGCTGTTAACTACTGCAGGAGTTTATAAGTGCAGCAACTCAAGAGAAATGCCGACGCAATAAACTTTCGGCCAGAATCCGGAGGGGAAATTACGAGTAGAGGCAGGAGCAAAATCGGTTTGGCGCGCTTCCTCTGCCCATCATCATGGGTAAGGCTCCTATAATACGGGCTGACTCATTCCGCCATTTAATTGCCGGTAGGAGAAGAACGATTGGCCACGCCACGTGGACAACAATCGCTGATTGGTCTAAGTGGGAAACAAAATGCTTGACGATTCAGCCTGTGTTATAGGAGCCCTAATCATGGGTACAAGACCTTCAGTCTCAGGACTGATTTCAGTCTTGTAGAGATTTTTGATTGATACTAAATTCTACTTTATATACTTAATAGCAATTTTACCATCAAGAACTTTTAATCACTTTCTTTTACTGCAGGAGATCCATTTTTAGTCAAAATGCAACGCATAGAAAACTTCTAACCCACTTTCATTTGGTTATTTTAATTAGGACTCCTATAATACAGGCTGATTCATCAAGCATTTTGTTTCCCACTTTGACTAACGAGCGGTTGTTGCCCATGCGGCGTGGCCAATCGTTTTCCTCCTACCGGCGTGAATGGTGGCGTGAGCCAGCCCGTATTATAGGAGCCTTAATTTTAATAAGGAAAGGGCAGTTGACGTCACTGTTGGTCGAATTACTGTTGGCCAGCAAGAAAAACCTGTTCATTCATTAATACTCCTACTATACACATGAACTCTGGGAATTTGATCAGATCTATGATATGATTGGCCTACGTCGCCAAGTGTGATTCCTGCAATGATCGCTAAGATAAAAATGTAGTAGTAGATTGGTTGACGGAAGTGTTTGTTTGTAAACATGCCCTTTATTTATACTCAGAAAACTTTTCAGTCTTGTATTGGATGGACTTTTTGCACCCATGCCCACCATCACGTAACGGTGGGCCGAGATGTATGCTTTAAGAAAAGGTTACCAGTTCTGAGTCTATTTATATGAGAAGTCTGTGCGTGGCCCTATATAGACGGGTTGCACATGACGTCACATGTTTGAAATCGCTTCATATGGCGCCCAAATATAAGGCGAATATGGTACTCCCCATTTGATTTATTAGACTTATTTGCACTATAATAATAAAGGAAGGTCTAAATTAAACAGAAAGATAACACGTGCTTTTAACGGCAAACGGGTAAATCTGTGCTCCACGTGTGTGCTCCAGTTGTCATAGTATCAGTCGTTGCTAACAGCAACGTGACGTCAATGCAAGGGGTCTATAACATGGAAGAAGGAATACATGGAAGGGAAACAAACCCCTTTCCCATTAGAAGCAGGGAGAGGACTCGATGCCACCGTATTTCTTTGAGGATCCCTCATTTCCCTGAATTCCCTGAGAGAATGGCAATAGTTTGGCGCGCTTATCGCTTATTTGGCCCTTCTTACACTCGACATTTTGTTCTTTTTAACGTTTCATCACAGAGTTAAATAGAACGTGATATTGTGTTTGTTTACAGTAGAATAGATTATTTGACGTAGCGGGAAACTAACGTTTGATAACTATCCTTTCAAAGCTATTTTAACAGCTATGTATCTTGAAATTAACTATATAGAATTAAGACTTTTTAAAAATAATATTAATCGGCTGCTTTTATATTTCACTAGATATTTCCAACAGATCTAATTTATTTTAAATAACTCATCCAAAGTAAACTTTGGAGAATCAGTTTAAATTTGACATATATTTTTTATTTTAAAAATCACACTCAAAATATATATTAAACATTTAATTGCTAAAAAGGACGTCAAATGTTAATAAAATACATTAAAAGATCTTAATAATTTGACATGTTTCGATTGAATTTACTCAATCATCATCAGAAAAACAAATAAACACAAAGATGGAAAATGACAATAAACTATTACAAATGAAATTTAAAAATAAATAAATAAAAATCACGCGCGTAATATTTTAACATGTTTCACGTTGCCCTATTTTATTTTCAAATTATCTAACAATTCAATCCAAATATTTGGGATTTGAAATGACAAGGAATCATTGCAGACCATTGAGTTTCTGACGTAAATTTCAATAGATTCTCTAATAAAAAGTTGCAAATAAAAATCTGACCTATAAATTAATCTACTTTCATTAAACAAAATATTTATGTTTTCTATTTTATTTAGTCTTTAGGCTAAATTATTAGCCTTTAGGCTAAGGCTGCTACTGCAGCACAAGATAGAGAAGTCTTTATGAGCACACATTCTAGTGGCGTAACATGAGACGCAAATAAACCCAGCATCGGTGAATATACAATTTTAATTAATTTTTCAACTACATTTCTCTATCTTGTGCTGCAGTAGCAGCCTTACCGACTTATATAAGTGAGAAATGCCAAGCTGGACATCGTCCTTGTGGTTTAGTGGTAGAGCACTGGAGATCTATTCCAGGGACCCGGGTTCGATTCCCGGCTTGGACATTTTTCACTAAGTTGGTTTACGCTTTGTAGCAATGTGATAATTCACATCATTAATATTAAATAAAGTCTTAACTATGAAGCTTTTAAAATGAAATGATTTGTACTTCACTCAATAGGATTCAATTATGTTACCAAGACATTATTTATCATACCCTTTTCACTTATTTATGCCTCTATGTTATTACAAAATACTCTCTATCAAATTTTTATCACTAACAGGAAAGTATGAGTGAATACTGATGTAAAGTTTTTGTGCCCACCTTGAATGTATTTAGTAAATTTGGTAACTGTTAGTCTACAAATACTGAGACTCTGCTATCTGGAAAAGGATGACTCAAATGGGACAAAATGAAGTCATCTGTGGCAGATGTGTGAACAGTTTCGACATTTCTAGGAAACTCATTCCTATTTTAAAATACAAATTTAATACACAGCGATGCTATGTGCACCTGAACTTAATTACGTGAAATTTTATTCACATTGCTAACGAGGCGTAAAACTAAGAGATTGAAACCTTCTCTATTGGTTACTTTTTCAATCTATGAATAAAAATTCATGTAATTAAATTCAGGTTTACTATTTCTGGGGTTTATTTCATCATTTCAATTATCATATGAAGATTATACAGTAGGGTGGATCGAAAAATCGAAATGTGGATAATCGAATCGGCGCGGGGTGCAAAAGTTGTCTTTTATGTATACTAGTTAACATGTGTTTTCATTTTTTTTAAATTAAAATCCATTTATAGCTTCCGGTGCCCCCAAAATAAATAAAAATTGAATTTGTTATGAAAATGTAAAATTTTTTTTTGGTTTTAATTTATTTTTTTTAATGGACAGTATTCTCGTGACGTCACGGTGGGAATCACGTGATGTAAAAATAGCGGCTAGCGCGTTTGTTTACCTTATTGCGTCATTTGATGCAGCAGAAATACCGGTAAATGCATGCGTAAAATATTGCCGATTCATTTTGTGCGTATTATTTTCGATCAATACTTACATATATATTAATTAAAATCCATATATACGTATTAACTAAAATTTTAAATTTTCATTTTATAAATAAAATTAAAAATATGCATTCCATTACTTTAAAATAGAGAAAAGATTTCATGTATAACCCATACCTGCCGATGAAAAGGTCTAAAACTCGGTATAAAATAAAATATAAGCATCAATTTTCCAAACGCAATATTTTTCAGTAGCGCGGTTATGAATGTTATTCCCAAGAAAACGAATTTTTGTAGCCTGGAACTCAAGGGGAGAATAGAGTCCATTGCTTTTGGGACGAGCCGTTAATTCCCAAATTGGCTCAACCGAGCACAGCAATCTGATTGGCTAAAACTGATATTTATATAGTAGATAACGTACGGTACGTAGGTACGAAAACTTTTTCTACCGCTACTTAAAGAAATGTTACCTCCAACCAATCTTGTAGTCAACTCAACCAGAGAGTTTATTGAGAAAATAAAGAACGAAAATATATGTGATAACAGTATACTTGCAAGTATGGACATCAAATCCCTGTACCCTTCAATAAATGTAAAAGAAATAGAAATCCTTATAAAGCAATTCATAGATCCCGGCATATAACGATTAAATAAAAACAACTTTAAATTCAAGCATTAACTTGATTACAAATAACAATGTCTTTCAATTTAATAGGAAATTTTATAAACAAACTGAGGGTGCCCCAATGGGCTCACCCATTTCAGGATTATTAGCGGAACTAAAACTTAGACCACTTGAGAAAGATATTATATGTAAATCAAATCTAAAACCTCAACTATGGCTGCGTTACGTCGATGACATATTTTTAATTTGGAACCATGGTATCCCCGCTTTGAATGACTTTTTAAATACAGCTAATAACCTTGATTCAAATATACAATTCACATTGGAAGTCGAAGAAAAAGGATCCTTACCATTTTTAGACGTAGAATTAATAAGAAATAATACAACATACAAAATTGATAGGAAAATTTACAGGAAACCATGCAATTCAAATAGTACAATATCCTACAATAGTAATGTTTCATTTAAATTCAAAACTGCAGCTTATAAATTTTATATAAATAGAGCCATTGAACATTGTACAAGAGAATACCTACAACCAGAGTTACTCACCATCAAGAAGATTGCAATAGAAAATGGTCCCCCCCCCCAATGTATCAATAAATTAATCGTTGATATTCAGCATAGAGAATCAACCAGAAATAGCATTAAAAATAATCTCAAGTTTTATAGTTTTAATTATATACCTAAGTTATTTGAAAGGATTAGTTATGCATTAAAGAAATATAATATATACGTAATCGCAAAACCATCTGCTAAATTAAAAGATCTTGTACACCGGAAAACAGACCCAATCCCTAACGATGAAACTTCTGGCATATATGTAATACCTTTCACAGAGAAAGTTAATCAGAAAGAACTCAAATACATAGGAATGACCACTAGAAAATTTAAAGACAGACGAAAAGAACATATTACAAACATAAAGTATAACAAACCCTCTACTGCTCTATCCAGATTAAACCAAAAACAAGATATTCACATTGATTTCAGTAAAGCAAGAGTCATAGCCCATACTTCAAATTACTACACATCAATAATCAGAGAATCAATAGAATTTTTAACTCAAAGGAAGAATACTTGCAACGATACTTTATCCTACAACATATCTAAGATCTGGTATAGCATACTAGATATTTCTAGCGATTTTGAAACATAATCATTTTCATTTTTACCCCTCCCCCCCCCCCTCCTCCCTTCCTTTGAAATAGACTCGTCCACTGATACTTAAACAGAGAATTTTCCATGAACTTTCACTCCTCTGATTTTCCCCTGATGACAACTGTTGCAGTGCAGTTGAAAGCGCTCGGGTGTTTTTAAGATCTTTGACGGTTTTCATGTTGTGAAAACCTGTTATGTATTTTTAGCACCTTTTTAAGTAAATTTTATCAGAATGTAACATCGTATTTTATATGTTTTTCAAGGTGAATTTGACGTTCAACAATTATAGTTTGAACTATATTTTATATTATTCAATCTTTGTCTACATTTTTTTAAATTCATATATTGGACAATTTAGATTGTTAATTCTTTAAAATAAATAAATTACACACTTGAAGTAAGGTAAAACTATTAAACTCTCGTATACGATTTAATGAAACTAGGGGATCGTACCCGGGCTTCCCGGGTTAAAGAATATAGGTGAAATCAATTTTTTTAATTGAAAACTAATATTTTTTTTTATATTCCATAATATTTTTAGATTGACAACTTACATTATAAAAGCATTTTTCATATGGAAAATACGAATTATACAATCAAATATTTTTTTTTAAATTTATCAAAAGCGATATTTTCTTATTAGCCGCATGCTAAGAGTTATTTGCCAAGATTTTGCTACTTATGGCATCCTTTTATATTCTGATAATTTCAGAGCTTATACATGTCTGGTAAATTTGTGTTTTATTTATATTATTTTATTTATTTATTCATAGGGAATTTTTTTAATGGATATTAGCCCTAAGAAAATGATGAAGTCTGTATTTTGTTTTAAGGGCAAACGGATTAATCTTTCGTAATCGAGCTCCGCGCGATATAGATAAATTAAAAAATATTTCATGCTTAAAAATTGTTTTTAAAACTATAGACAATCAGTAAACTGAGATGGACTTTGCAAAGTTATTCCATTAAAAAAATCCTATTTGGTGATCTAAAAATTTAAATTGTGCGATTATAAATATGTTAGATTTGTTGTTTTTTCAATATTATTCTTTTATCATACTCCTATTATAAAGAGGTAAAAATTGTTTATTTGTCGGAGATAAGCTCAGGAACTACCGAACCGATTCCAAAAGTAATGGTATCAAAATGATGGTGTTCGCCCAACTTAGAACATAGGCTATATCTTATGTCGGTGCCACTACCCCAAAGGGGGTGCAGAAGCAAAAAACGTTCTAAAAATGCGATTTTTGCGTTACTGAAGCGCCTAGAAATATGAAATTTGGAATATTGGTTACTTATAAGATATAAATGGTGTCTAAGAACAGTTCTTAAACAATTCGAAATTTAAAAGGGGTGAAAATGCACAAAAAGCGTTCTAAAAAACGTTCTAAATGGTAGTTTCTACATAATCTCAGGAAATACTAAACCGATTTCAAAATTAATGGTATCAAAATGATGGTGTTAGTTCAACTTAGAACATAGTCTATATTTTATGTCGGTGCCACTAACCCAAAGGGGGTGCAGGAGCAAAAAACGTTCTAAAAATGCGATTTTTGCGTTACTGAAGGACCTAGAAATATGAAATTTGGAATATTAGTTACTTATATGATATAAATGGTGTCTAAGAACAGTTCTTAAACAATTCGAAATTTAAAAGGGGTGAAAATGCACAAAAAGCGTTCTAAAAAACGTTCTAAATGGTAGTTTCTACATAATCTCAGGAAATACTAAACCGATTTCAAAATTAATGGTATAAAAATGATGGTGTTAGTCCAACTTAGAACATAGGCTATATTTTATGTCGGTGCCACTACCCCAAAGGGGGTGCGGGAGCAAAAAACGTTCTAAAAATGCGATTTTTGTGTTACTGAAGGACCTAGAAATATGAAATTTGGAATATTAGTTACTTATAAGATATAAATGGTGTCTAAGAACAGTTCTTAAACAATTCGAAATTTAAAAGGGGTGAAAATGCACAAAAAACGTTCTAAAAACGTTCTAAATGGTAGTTTCTACATAATCTCAGGAAATACCAAACCGATTTAAAAATTTTGGTTTCAAAATGACAGTGACAACGTTTGCTCCAAGATAGGCTATGTTTTATGTCGGTGCCACTACCCCAAAGGGGGTGTAGGAGCAAAAAACGTTCTAAAAATGCGATTTATGTGTTACTGATGGGCCTAGAAATATGAAATTTGAAGTATCAGCTACTTATTAGATATAAAAGATTTCTAAGAACAGTTCTTAAACAATTCGAAATTTAAAAGGGGCGAAAATGCGCGAAAAGCGTTCTGATAAACGTTCTAAATGGTAGTTTCTACACAATCTCAGGAAATACCAAACCGATTTGAAAAATAATGGCGTCAAAATGATGGTGAAAATCCTTGCTCCAACATAGGCTATGTTTTATGTTGGTGCCACTACCCCAAAGGGGCTGCAGGAGAAAAACGTTCTAAATTGCTGTTTTTGCGTGACGGAAAGGCCTTGAATCGTGAAATTTAGAATGGTAGTTAGTTATAAGATATCAATGATCTCTAAGGACATTTCCTAAAAAAATCGAAATTTAAAAGGGGGTTGTAGAAAACGTTCTAAATTGCAATTTCTATGCAAACTCAGGAAATAATGAACCGATTTCAAACATAATGGCGTTAAAATGATGGTGACAGTTCTTGCTCTAAGATAGGCTATATTTTATATATGTTTCCACTAACCCAGAGGAGATGCAGGAGCAAAATGAGCGAAAAGCGTTCTAAAAATGTTCTAAAAACCGAATTGTCACCAATATCTCAGGAAGAATCAAACTGATTTCAAAAGTAATGTTAAGAAATTGATGCTGACAGCCTCTGCTCTAACATAGACGCTATTTTAAGTCGGTATCACTATCACCTAGACGTTGCAGGAGCAAAAAAGCGTTCGAATTTTCGATTTTTATGATCGGTAGGGGGTAGCAACTTAAAATTAGGCAAGGTACATATGTATTACATATAAATGATCTTTAAGAACAGTTTCGAAAAAATTGAAAATTTAAAAAGGGGTGAAAATGCGCGAAAAGCGTTCTAAAAACATTCTAAATTGCGATTTCTACTCAATCTCAGGAAATACCAAAGCTGTTTCAAAAGTAATGGTTGCAAATCAATGGTGACAGTCACTGCTATAACATAGGTTATATTTTATGTTGCTGTCACTACCATCTGGGGGTTGCAAAAGCAAATCATATTCTAATTTGCGTTTTTTGCATAACTGAAGGGTCTAACACTTTGAAGTATGGCATGGTATTTACTTACAAGATGCAACTGCTTTCTAAGAACTGTCGAAAGAAAATTTCAAATTTAAAAAGATGAAGTGAGCGAAAAGCGTTGTAAATAACAATTTTTATGTAATCTTATCAAATACAAAACCGGTTAAAAAAATAATGATGACAAATTGTTGGTGATAGATCCTGCTCAATCATAAGCTATATTTTATGTCTGTGCCACTACCACCAGACGGTTGCAGTAGCTAAAAACTTTCTAAATTGCGATTTCTGTGATACTGAAAAGGCTAGAAACTTTAAATATGGCATGGTAGTTACTTATAAAATATAAATGCCCTCAAAGGACTGTCGAAAATAAATTCGAATTAAAAAGGGTTGAAGTAAAGGGGAGGTGCGAAAAGCATTCTAAAAAAGTCCTAAATTAAGATTTCTACGCAATTTCAGGGAATATAAACCAAATATAAAAGTAATAGCTGCGAATCAATGGTAGCAGTCTCTGATCCTACACAGGCTATATTGTATGCCGATGATTCTACCACCTGGGGTTCACAGGAACAACAAACGCTCTAAAAAAGGCCTTTAAAAGCTTTCTAAATTACGTTTCTGTGGAATATTAGGATATAACAAACCAATTTCAAAATTAATGTTGGCAAATTAATGGTGACAGTTTCTATTTCAACACAGCCCTTTATGTTGAGAGAGGTGGTAGAACTTGGAATTTGACATGATGATTAATTTTAAGATGTAAGAAGATGGTTTCTAGAAAATTCAAAACTTCAAATGAATACTGAAATGAGCGTATTAACTGAGCATAAAAGTTTCAAAATATTTTCTAAATTATTATTTATTTAGTTTTATTTCGTTTTATTAATTTAAGTCTCATTTCTGCTTTATGCAGTGTAACAATGATGCTTAATCAAATTGTGTTTTAAATAGTAATTGTTTTAATTATTCCTAAAAGTAATAAGTACCTTTTAATAAACTCAAATATTACCTTTTAATAAAATAAAAATTTAGTTAGTACCTTTTAATAAAAATTAGACATATAAATATCACTTGGCATATTTCAAATATTACGCGAGCAAAGCCGCGGGATTTGCTAGTAATATTATAAAGAGGTAAAAATTGTTTATTTGTAGGAAGTAAGCTCTGGAACTACCGAACCGATTCCAAAAGTAATGGTATCAAAATGGTGGTGTTAGTCCAACTTAGAACATAGGCTATATCTTATGTCCGTGCCACTGGCCAAAAGGGGGTGCAGGAGCAAAAAACGTTCGAAAAATGAGATTTTTGTGTTACTGAAGGGCCTAGAAACATGAAATTTGGAATATTAGTTACTTACAAGATATAAATTATGTCCAAGAACAATTCTTAAACAATTCGAAATTTAAAAGGGGTGAAAATGCACAAAAAGCGTTCTAAAAAACGTTCTAAATGGTAGTTTCTACATAATCTCAGGAAATACCAAACCGATTTAAAAAATATTGGTGTCAAAATGATGGTGACAACGCTTGCTCCAAGATAGGTTATATTTTATGTCGGTGCCACTACCCCAAACGGGGTGCAGGAGCAAAAAACATTCTAAAAATGCGATTTATGTGTTACTGAAGGGCCTAGAAATCAGAAATTTCACATATTAGGTACTTATTAGATATAAAGGATTTCTAAGAACAGTTCTTAAACAATTCTAAATTTAAAAGGGGTAAAAATGCGCGAAAAGCGTTCTAAAAACGTTGTAAATGGTGGTTTCCACACAATCTTAGGAAATACCAAACCGACATAAAAAATAATGATGTCAAAATGACGGTGACAACCCTTGCTCTAACATAGGCTACGTTTTATGTCGGTGCCACAACCCGAAAGGGGGTGCAGGAGCAAAAAACATTCTAAAAATGCGATTTATGTGATACTGAAAGGTATAGATTTATGAAATTTGAAATATTAGCTCCTTATTAGACATAAAGGATTTCTAAGAATAGTTCTTAAACAATTTGAAATTTAAAAGTGGTGAAAATGCGCGAAAAGCGTTCTAAAAAACGTTCTAAATGGTGGTTTCTACACGATCTCAGTAAATACCAAACCGATTTAAAAAATAATGGTCTCAAAATGACGGTGACAACCCTTGCTCCAAAATAGGCTATGTTTATGTCGGTGCTACTACCCCATTCTAAATTGCGATTTCTATGCAATCTCAAGAAGTATTGAACTGATTTCAAATATAATGGTGTAAAAATGATGGTGATAGATTTTGCTCCAAGATAGGCTATATTTCATATCTGTTTCCACTACCCCAGAGGAGATGCAGGAGCAAAATGCGCGAAAAGCGTTCTAAAAGCGTTCTAAATGCCTATTTGTCAACAATATCTCAGGAAGAATCAAACTGATTTCAAAAGTAATGGTAGAAAATGGATGCTGACAGCCTCTGCTCTAACATAGACACTATTTTACGTCGGTATCACTATCAACCTAGACATTACAGGAGCAAAAAAGCGTTCTAAATTTCAGTTTTTGCGATCAGTAGGGGCTAGCAACTTAAAATTAGGCAAGGTACATATTTATTAGATATAAATGATCTTTAAGAACAGTTTCGAAGAAATTGAAAATTTAAACAGGTTTGAAAATGCGCGAAAAGCGTTCTAAAAACGTTCTAAATTGCGATTTCTACTCAATCTCAGGAAATACCAAAGGTATTTCAAAAGTAATGATTGCAAATCAATGGTGGCAGTCCCTGCTATAACATGGGTTATATTTTATGTTGCTGTCACTACCATCTGAGGATTGCAAAAGCAAAACATGTTCTAAATTGCGTTTTTTGCTCAATTGAGGGGCTAACACTTCATGTCTTACATTTCAAGTATGGCATGGTATTTACTTACAAGATGCAACTGCTTTCTAAGAACAGTCGAAAGAAAATTCCATATTTAAAAAGATGAAGTGATCGAAAAGCTTTATAATTTACAATTTTTATGCAATCTTATCAGATACCAAACCGATTAAAAAAATAATGATGACAAATTGTTGGTGATAGAACCTGCTCAAGCATAAACTATATTTTATGTCTGTGCCACTACCACCAGAGGGTTGCAGGAGCTAAAAACTTTCTAAATTGCGATTTCTTTGATACTGAAAAGGCTAGAAACTTTAAATATGACATAGTAGTTACTTCTAAAATATAAATGACCTCAAAGGACTGTCGAAATAAAATTCTAATTAAAAAGGGGTGAAGCGAAGGGGAGGAGCAAAAAGCTTTCTAAAAAAGTCTATAATAACGATTTCTATGCAATTTCAGGGAATATAAACCGATTATAAAAGTAACAGTGGCGAATCAATGGTAACAGTCTCTGATCCTACACAGACTATATTGTATGCCGATGATTCTACCACCTGGGGTTCATAGGAACAACAAACATTCTAAAAAAGGGCCTTTAATAGCTTTCTAAATTACGTTTCTGTGGAATATTAGGAAATAACAAACCGATTTCAAAATTAATGTTGGAAAATTAATGGTGACAGTTCCTATTTCAACATAGCCCTTTATGTTGAGAGAATAGGTAGGACTTGGAATTTGACATGATAGTTAATTTTAAGATGTAAGAAGAGGGTTTCTAAAAAATTCCAAACTTCAAATGAATACTGAAATGAGCGTATTAATTGAGCATAAAAGTTTCAAAATATTTTCTAAATTATCATTTATTTAGTTTTATGTCGTTTTATTAATTTAAGTCTTATTTCCGCCTAATGCAGTGTAATAATAATGTTTAATCAAACTGTGTTTTAAATAAAATTTTTTTAATTATTCCTAAAAGTAATAAGCACCTTTTAATAAAAAACCTTTTAATAAAATGAAGTATTATCTTTTAATAAAATAAAAATTTAGTTAGTACCCTTTAATAAAAATTCGACATATAAATATCACTTGGCATATTTCAAATATTACGCGAGCAAAGCCGCGGGGTTTGCTAGTTTGTTTATAAAAGAAGTATTAATTTCGTTAATTTGTCTTTCACAAATATGTTAGATCGGGTTTTTTTTTTAATATTATTCTTTTATTTGTTTATATAGGAAGCATTAATTTCGTTATGCAAAAATAGTCAGAAACAAATGCTGAAAAATGTTTGTTGCTTTATGTGAAAAATGTTTATTATTATTATGTATTGAAACCGGCACGTGATAAGATAAACTTAAAAAAATATCATGCTTAAAAATTATTTTAGAAAATATAATACATCAGTCAATTAAGATAAAGTTTTTAAACAAATCGCATTTGAAAGTAAATTTTTTCTCTATGCGACGGAAATTGAAAATGTAACGATGGTCAGAAGATTGAAAAATATACTTTATAAAGATACTCTAAATTTTTGTAAAACATTGCGTTTTATCAGTGTGTGATTTCGATTACATTATTTTTAAATGTGAAGCATTTTCACCTGTGAAGAATTTCAAAGCAGCTGGGCTGTAAAAATGACGCACTTTTACAAAACATAATTCAGGTTTAAGAAATAAAATACACGTTTTTTTTTATAAAATGACGTCATTTGCATCCGCTAAAGCAATCCACTTTTACAATCCAGTTTTAAACTTCGTCTATAGAAAAAGTGTGCATATGACGTCATTATCACAGAATAACAGACAATATTCTTGACATAGCCCATATTTTAATTTCAACCTTTTTTTTTTTTTAGGTTTTATGTGAAAATGGCAACAGAAAGATATCTCCTATTTTCGACTATTTTCCGTTTACTTTCAATGACTTTCAATGAAATGAGGTACTTTTGTTGCCACGATAAGAAAAATATTAATAAAAACTACAAAAGAATTAATATCTGAAAATTAAATTGAGATACAGTTTTCAAACAAATTGCATTTAAAAGAGTATTTTTTTCCTTTTACGACGGTGTAAAAAATTAAAATGTGCGATGTTTAGAAGTTTAAAAATTTGCAGTAGAAAAAATTGCAAATCCAAAATTTTATTTCAAATTTCAAAGTGTTGCCATTCGCAAAATGACGTATGCGTTACGCACAGATATGTTTGTCCTTTATAATATAGATAGTATTGTATGGTATTATACGTGTGTGCTTCACGATCTTGGTTACGACGTTGGCAAAATTGGCTGCAACTTGTCATAATCATAATTGTATCGGCCGCTAAAACAAAGAAGTAACCAGTTTTTTATAAAATTTCTGATATAAAGTAGTTTTCAAAAACTTGTGTAAAATTGCAGGCCGTTCTGATGTGATGATGAGTCAGTCCTAGGAATAATATTTGTAACACTGAAGAGTTTCCATGTATATTTGGAATTTAGAAAAGCTACTCCAAAATAAAGCTCCTGATATGACATTGCAATTCCTCTAACTTCAAAGTTTATCTTATTAATAAACAGTAAAATAAGATTTACTCATTTTTTTCGAATTAGGATTACATTTTATGTTAATGATTTTGCTTATTTTGAAATTGTATGCACTGTATATGTAAAATTTATCTTAATATGTGTCGCATGTGTTTTTTTTTTTTAATATCATGGCGGGGGAAGGGCACGAAGTTAGTAATTATTTGTAGAAATCCGGCCTATCCGGCTTTTTCAATATCCGGCCTACCCTTCCGCCACATTTGGCCGGATAGTCGGGGGTTTAATGTACATGCATTTATGGAACAGATGCTATATATTCCCTCGGCCGCCATCTTGGATTTTTTCTTGGCGTGAAAACCCCTTTTCGCCAAGTACTAAATGTCGCCAAGCAGCTATCTATGCGCATGTTAGGTTTAACAGGGTTGCCTTATCGATAAACAACGCTAACAAAATATTGCCAAGAAATCCAAGATGGCGGCCGTGGGAATATACAGCATCTTAACAGTATTTATTATTATTAATTGATTATTTAGGTACTTTTCCACTATAGGGAATTTTGCATTAAAAAAAACTTGGCGTAAATTCGGGCTTCCACTATAGGGAATTTTGCATTAAAAAAACTTGGCGTAAATTCGGGCATCAGAAAGTGAGATAAGTTGCCAAAATATATAAACAGCTATGAAAACAAATCTAATGAACTTTTATTTTTGTTTATATATGTATTTATATACATAACAAAATAATTTCTAAATATATATAATATTTTTTTAATATACAAATTACGGCACAGATGTTATATATACACCGGGGTACCTAACTGGCGCCAAAATGGGGTTATTTTGCCTTATATGGTAACCCGGCTATTGGTTTTTATTTATAATGAATTGTTTATTTACTTTTATTTTCTTTTTTATAATTATATAAACTGTTTTGTTCTATAATTATTAACTAAACTTTTATTTATTTATTGTTATTTCCTTTTCAAAATAACAGCAAATAATTTAAAAATATATATGTAACTGCTATTCGAAAGCGAGATTTTTGCCAAACTGGCATCAGAAAAAAATCACGCCAAACCCGATGCGTATATGACATCTGTGCAAAACTTACTTCTGTTACTTTATAAAAATGGATAAATAGCTTTTTTATATTAAATAAATTGTATACATATGAAAAAATGGTACTACTTAGTTATCCCGTCGATCAATTTCGAAAAATTTTATAAATCGCCAAATTATACAAATTGACATAATTTTTATTTTAAAAAACGAAAAAGCAAATAAATTAGTATAACATTAATAAAAATACCAATAAAATATCGAAATAAAAGTTACTTGATGACGTAAACACGTGTAACTTGCTTAAACTCAAGTGAATGTGACATTTACGATAAATCTTTATTGGCATTTAATCTTATAGTTTGGCGTTAGATTTTTGGTCGGCGGTATAACTAAGTTGTACCGAAAAAATTGATTGTGAGTATGAAACAGTAAATAGGTTGTCAGAAAATACGTTTCCAAACTTCGTTCTCGGTAAAAAACTTTTCTCCGAAGTACTGTACATAAGCGATGATTGCTAGAAATGCATTTTTAATTATGATATGCGCTTTTATGTTTCACTATATTTATGCATACTATATTGTTGTATAAATGCTATAGTTCATATACAGGGCTACACAAAAGAATTCTTAAGGGTTACTGAGGGAGAGTAAATTGCTTAAAGGTGGTTTTTAAAGGAGTTATGCATTTTTACGCTGAACTGCATTTAGTTTACCAATAAATGTTTGTAAAATATAAATAAAATGATGTACAGGGTCACGCAAAGAATTGGATACATAACCGTCTATGGATGCTAATATCTGGAAATCTGATTTCAGTAGTTTTTAGAGTGTTTTATTTTAAACTAATTTTAGCTAAATAGTGGGGTGTAATAACGGTAGCTATTGGCTATGGACGATAACTGATGAAATCATTTTTTTTTTAAATTTATGCGTTTTCTAAAACGTTTACTTAGTTATCTTATTTACTTTATTGCCCTAAATAACGAAGTTTTGTTAAAACATTCAGGAAGTGTTGGAAAGTGTTTCATATTCTATGTGTAACCCATGATTTTTCTTTCTTGTTTAATCTTATTTTGCATTTATTTTATTCTTAATTTTTTAGTCTCATACTGCTTTATAGAAACTTTAGTATTTAATGCTTAAACTTTTCTCCCCCTCCCCTTGCATATAGTACAAACTATACCGCAGATAGCGCAAAATAATAGACAATTTGGTACTTTTTCACTAGGGGCTTTGGCGTTTTTGTAAAAAGCTTGGTGTCATTCGGGCATCAGAAAGTGAGATTTGTTGTCAAATCATATAAACAGCTATAGGGCAGTTGCAATTGACGTCATGTTGGAGGTCACACACTACGAATAGGCAGTTCTGATTGGTGGAACTGCCCTGACCTCCACTTGAAATACAATGGCTATCAGCTGATTGCAACTTCCCTATGAAAACAAACTTGATGAGTTTTTTCGTCTGCTTATATATGTATTTTATGTGTATATTATTGATGTTTTTATGTACAAATTACTTCTGTTTCTGTATAAAATTAGATACATGGCTTTTTTACGTTAAATAAATCGCATAAATACCGAAACAAAATCGTGTTTATATAAAATGAAACAGTGGATAGGTTCCAGGAAAATATGATGCCAAATTTCCTTCTTCGCCAAGGCACCTATACTGTAAAAGTACCTAAAGCACATTAAAATCGCGCAGTTAAGAGGTCAGACAGTACAGCGTCGTCTATTGTGGTTATTTTATTAATAGCATCGGGTGGAAGATGTCAGGATGTACATTTTCGTATATTACACTTTAAATTCTCACCCATAGATTTCGGAAAAAAAAAACCCTTAAAAGAACGGAGTTTAAATTAAATTGCGGTGACCTACTTTATGAAAGATTCATGGTTTTAAATGAGAATTTCGCCAAATTAGCCAGCTATCACCAAGTTGGCTTCATGTATAACAACTTATTTTTGTCGCCAAATTTGGCGATATTTCGCCAAGTTGTCCAACATTTGGCACTACTATGGTAACCCTACACTAGTATTTTTCAACAATTACTCACTTCAATGAGGCGGTCCTACAGGAATTGTGAGGGACACACAGAGACGTGGATTTTATATAAACTACGGGATCGTACCCGGGCTTTCCCGGGTTAAAGAATATAGTTGAAAACATTTTTTTTAAATTGAAAACTAATAATGTTTTTTATATGCAATAAATTTTTTAGAATCACCACTTACATTAAAAAAGCATTTTTCATGTGGAAAATACGAATTATACAATCAAATAAATTTTTGAAATTTATCAAAAGCGATATTTTTTATTAGCTGCATGCTAAGAGTTATTTGCCAAGATTTTGCTACTTATCGCATCCTTTTATATTCTGATAATTTCAGAGCTTGTACATGTCTCGTAAATTTGTGTTTTATTTATATTATTTTATTTATTTATTCATAGGGAAGTTTTTTTTAATGGATATTAGCCGTAAGAAAAGTATGAACTCTTTATTTTGTTTTAAGGGCAAACGGATTAATCTTTCGTAATCAAGTTCCGCGCGTTATAGATAAAATAAAACATATTTCATGTTTTAAAATTGTTTTTAAAACCACAGACAATCAGTAAACTGAGATGAACTTTGCAAACAAATTCAATTTGAAAAAAAAAAAAATCCTATTTGGTGATCTAAAAATTTATATACTACGATTACAAATATGCTAGATTTGTGTATTTTCTATATTATTCTTTTATTTGTTTATAAAAGAAGTATTAATTTCGTTAATTTTTCTTTCACAAATATGTTAGATTGGTGGTTTTTTTAATATTATTCTTTTATATGTTTATAAAGGAAGTATTAGTTTTTTTATGCAAAAATAGCCAGAAACAAATGCTGAAAAATGTTTGTTGCTTTATGTGAAATTGTTTATTATTACTATGTATTGAAACCGGCCCATGATAACATAAACTTAAAAAAAATCATGCTTAAAAATTATTTTAGTAAATATACCACATCAGTCAATGAATACAGTTTTTAAACAAATTTCATTTGAAAGTAATTTTTTTTCCCTATGCGACGAAAATTGAAAATGTACGATGGTCAGAAGATTAAAAAATTGCAGTTGCGAAAATTTCAAGACCGAAATTTGATCGTGAAGTGTTGCCATTCGCAAAATGACGTCAGCGTTACGTACAGATACGTTTGTTCTTTATAATATATATATAGATACTTAATCAGTAAAATATAATAAAGATCAGTTATTAGGATGTGGTTATCAATTGAGGCTCTTATGCTTGGATTTCAATATGAAAACAGCAATTTTCACCTTCTCAAAATTTGCATACGCACTTTTCATATCCAAATTCATCATCTTTTTAAAAAAACTGTATTTTGTTTGATAATTTAAAAATCATTTTAACTCAAAGCTTGAAGTCACGATTGTCAGCAACATCTTTTATGTGAACAGACGCACTCCTTACTTGAGATTCTAATCTCAATTCCGGAGAGTACAAATTTCTGTTATTTATGTTTTTTAGGACGCATTTATGTTAAAACGTTTAGTTTTATCTAAAAAAATGATCGTTTTCTTTTAAATATGACTTCATTTTCACTTAAATAAGCATTTCGCCTAGTGTCTGAAACTTAGTATCAGTACACATGCAGAAGGAAAAGCAATATAGAAAATTTATGAGGAAAGATGCGTGTTTTCAAAAGCAGTATGTCATTTTCCGTTATTATGCCCCTAATATATTATTCTGCCCCTAATGGGATTTCGCGCCACTAAACTCTATACAACAATTTTTATCACCAATTTTGAATTTGTATCAGAAAATAGCATGAATAAAGTTAAAAATACCTCATTATTTCTCTCTTGTCTGCAATAATGAAAGCTATCTAATTTTCATC
>CAWVRF010001169.1:0-12000 GCA_963932465.1 Maratus speciosus | reverse complement strand
ATCTTAACCCTGCACCTAATTTTGACCATTTTTATAACTAGAAGTATGCATCTGGGACCAACGGTTGCGAAAATAAAGGTCGGTCAGGTTATACGTGGACACACTGTATATACATATATGGAACATATTTGTGTGGAACTTGTCTTTTAGTTATAAAAGCCTACAAAAAATATTACTCTACGATTTTTTGGGGGGGAAAAATATATGTTTCATAATCAATTTTACATATTGTTTTTGTATTAATATATATAAATTGGTGTTGGTATCCTAATAATTGTATCCCATTAGTTGCTTTAAAAATGGCGTAAGGTTCAATGACTTTTAAAATATGAAATTCTTTATTTTATTTTTAATAACCTTCATTAAAGGGAGAAAATGTGCTCTTTCCCTTCATTGCCAAATGTCAAGATGTCAGGAAATTTTGGTAGTTGAGAGAAGTTTCTGCAAGGGCATTAGAAAGGCCATTCTCATTAACATCTGAATTTGAGAGTAAGTAAAATCCTTACTAAGAAAATATTACGTGTTTGACAATTAAAAGACACGTATTTATTATTTTACTGTATTTCTTCCAAAGTCTTAATGTACAAAATGTTTTTCCTGAGATAACGAAGGTTTTCACTATGACGCAAAAATAAAAAAGCATATTAAACTATACAAACAGGTTAAGTATAATATTTACAAAGAGTTTTTTGAAAATTTTGGCTTAGAAATATTAGTTTATTACTAAATAAAAAAATCACATTTCACATTTGTTTCTTAATAAATAAATAAATAAATAAATAAAAATAAGAAACACTTAAAAATTATAATAAATTTAATCACAGATATCAGTTTAAGTTGGAACGAATATGTAAAATAAGAAAAATCATCTATTCATTATCCTGTAAATTATGAATTAGAAATTAACGCATCAGATAAATGATAATGTTTATATCGATTTCCGTATAACAAGTAAAATTAACTACAGAAAGCTTAAATTGAAAATTTCGTATTGTAAATATTTTCTCAAAATCTGACAAAGGTACATTTTGGGAATAATATAAACTTTGTACTATATGATAGAAGTACATTTAATTACTAGAAATGTGTAGAAGTAAACATTTATTTTTCTCCAAATGCATAATAAATTGGTAGAATCACTTTTAACGGAAGAAGCATTTTAAATGATGATCAAAAAATAGTTTTAAGTTAAAAAGAAAGAAATTACTGCTAAAATTTTATTGATTGATATTTTCTTTGTATTTCTGATATGCTGATTTGAAGACAGAGGAAAATTTTATACAATGTAGGGGAGACTAGGGACGGTTGACCATACGGGAGGCTTCACCCACCCATCAGTTTTCACATTTAAAAGAATTCTTTAGAAAAAGGCTAAATGGAGGGGGGGGGGGTTGACCCAGTCAATGTGAGGGAGGGTTGACCAGATGTTTAACGCTCCGTTAACACATTCACGACGAGAAACGAGAATTCTCGTTTTCATTCAAAAAACACCATTGACTAAGGGCGTGGCTTCTACCTTACAGGTTCGTTGGTTGGTTGTGTTTATGACGGCCAATTATCAACACGAGGGATATAGGCCCTAAGGGGGGAGTGCCTTTCGTGGGGGGTCTTTCTAAGGGAACCTAATCCGTATTAACGCTTGGAAATCCAAGTTTCAAAGAAGACCACGAAAACTCCGAACAATTAGGCCCACGGGCGCGATTGGGTGCGAACCCAGCACTTCCCGTCTACCTTCGTGAGCAGAACCTCTCTGGCACTGGTGGGGGTCTACCTTACAGAAAATGCATTTATATCATGTTGTCCATATTTTTTAGATTGTAAGACATTTTATATTAAATTCGTACATTAAAAGATACATACCGATGCATAAACTTGGGAAACCTATCTACAACACAAATTTGCAAAAGAGTTTCCGAACAGGGAGGATCTTCTACTGTTTTAAAACTGTTATTGTTCAGATTCAATAAAAAGTTACCGTTATCAATATGTTAATTCAGGGATTTTTGGAAGTTTTTTTTATTATACACTGTGCATAATGAAAGATTAATGGATATATATAAAAATGAAAATAAATTTATTCTAAAAAACTACAGTAAAATGGAGTGATGGAAAAGAAACGTTTAAAACTGATTAATGAAAGATGTGAGAAATTGCTATAATATCCACTGCACGAAAATAAAAAAGAAATATAAATGGGAAAGTTGATAAGAAGTTTTTCCATTTAAATATTAATTACGATAGGTAAATAGAAACAGGGGTGAAGACTTGAAAGTATGAAAGCAGCAGTCTTAACCGTTTCGGGGGCAGTGGTATGTTTATGAAACCACTTAATTTCAATTCCCAAACGCCTCAAAGGCACCAGAATTTTTCTAAAATATTTTCCATTTAATATGTTTGTGAAATATAGCCTTCTTCATATTTGCAAATAATTTTTTTTCGTATATTCCGGTGCCAATCATTTATTTCAACATTTTAGTATTGAAAATAATTTGCCCCTGAAAGGGTTAAAGATGTTAATGATAAGTTAAATACTCACGCGGCTGCAAAATAACATAACGTTGATCGAAAAACTTTAGGAACGTACGTAGACAAATTCCACGAGGATGAATACAGTAAGATGAAGCCAAACTATGTGACAACTAGAGTTGTCAGGTCGAATGTCACAAAAAATAGGACAAGGAAACAAAAAAAAAAGCGGGACAGTGGCTACTATATCCGGACATAATAATGCATGAAACTCTATGAAAACGAAACCCGTCTCTAGCGGAATACTGTCTTAAATGACAAAAATTCATTTTCCCTGCAGTACAATTATACCTGTTCAGACAAAATCCTGTTTAAAACAAAAATTTTCTCCTCTGACTTGTGATTGCATTTAACAGGTTTATTTAAGCATCATATTTTCAAATATATGTTTTTATAATAATTAAAGCACGCAGCTTAAAGTTATTTTGCTTTTTTTTAACTGATTTTATTTCTCTTCACAAATATTTCCGAATAAAACAAGGTGGGTCAAGCCACCCATTTGGTGGGTCAAGCCTCCCATATGTGGGGAGCCTTGACCCATTATTTTTTCATAATTAAAATCAATCATTTTTCAAATTTCTTATGTGTTACACTTATATAGCAATTTTATTTTGATATCTAATTGTATAACGAATAAAATGATATATAAAACTTTATTTTACATTCAATATTTAAAAATTAAAAATCATTTTGTAAGAAGTGGGTCAACCCTCCCTAGTCTCCCCCAAATCAGTCAATTGAAATTATTTTTAAATGCAAGATATTAGTATCATTTCCCTTTTTGTCATTTATTTGGAAAAGGCGAGAAATCTAGATATTTTATTTTGTTTATAATCAATTGAAAATTCATTATCAAAGTAATTCGAACAATAATACTAAAAGGAATGGATCCAAAAGTAAAATTTCGGCACTAAACTTTTAAGGATATGTAATATTTTGTGCTAGATCAGGCGATTAAACATTGAAGAATTCTAAAAAAACACATTTTCTGCTTTTACGGAATATTTTTAGAATTATTTATTAATTATTTATTATTTATTAGGAAAACTATTTCTGATTAAAGAAATGAGCATTGTTTAGTTAACTTTTGTGAGCTTATAAAAGTATTTAAAACACTTGTATATCACTGCAATAGTTGTTATTCCAAGGATTTATTAAATATAAACACAGGCATTAGTATTTTTAATAGTATTTTTAAAAAATCGAATTTCACTGCAAAAGCGAACAACAATTCCCTTTGTTTAATATTTTTTTTCTTCAAATCAATTTAAACACACTATTGTGGTTTTAACCCTCTGTCTGCGAAACCCGAGATATTCTCTGGCATGCATTTTTCGTCTAATTAATACTATTTGGCTTTTCCCACCAGTTATTTTTTAGCGAAAACTTTGCCTGATTTAATCAGGAAAATTTTCCCGATTACGATAGTCAAAAATTTCTGCTTTAAAGAGCCGGTGATAAAAGATTAAAAATTCTGTTAAAGACGCTCATTGCGAAGAATTACGCAGTGAGAGGGTTAATAACATTCTTATATTTGAAAAATAAATAATTCCAATCTAAAGCTCATCTCATAATATTTAAAATAAGAACAAAAATCCAAGAATCAGGAATAGATTACATAAAACGTTCCGACACTGACATATTCTTTCAAAGTAATTTGATTTTTTTTACAGAATTAAATGAGATATCTCAATAATCAATTAAAATACGAGTAAATGTAACGTAAGTCTTTCGTGTATCCTTGTAAATGCAAAAGACGCACTTTAATAAATAAATGGTACAAACTTCGCTTTTAATAGAGAACATTTTACAGGGCGTTGCCGAATTAGACCGACAAATTCAGAAGGGTGACAGTACGAATCAAGAGGAGGAAAAACGGCCATGGAACACGAGGTCGCAAACCACTTACTTAGTCCCTAATACAGCTGTTTCATCCTAACTGAACTCGGATTAACGGTAATGAATAAAAACGAAAATCAGCCATGGAACATGAGGTCGCAAACCACTTACTTAGTCGCAAATACAGCTGTTTCATCTTAACTCAACTCGGATTAACGGTAATGAAAAAAGAACGAAAAACAGCCATGGAACAAAAGGTCACAAACTACTTACTTAGTCGCAAATACAGCTGTTTCACCCTAACTGAACTCGAATTAACGCTGATGAATAAAAACGAAAAACAGCCATCGAACAACAGCTCGCAAACCACTTGCTTAGTAACAAATACAGCTGTTTCATCATAACTGATCTTTGATTAACGGTAATGAATAAAAACATTGCAATGAAAATGCAACCATATGTACTTTTTTTATGTAAAATGTGATAACATCAGGAAAAGTTCTGGAAAAACACGATGCTCAAGCAATCGATGATACCGTATGAACTGGTAATCGTAGCCCAAAATGTGGAACCTGAAGTGCATATTGCTGACTCGTATAAGGGAAACATCCAAAATTTTTTAACACTTTCCAACAAAGTTGAAAAGTGTTCATACATTCGGTTTATCTGGCCGTCTGGCCGTCTGTCCATGATCTAACTCCCGTAAATATACTCGGATTTTCATGAAATTGATAAATGTTATTTAGGGTCACCAAAGCATGTTGGGTATTGTATATGAAGTATGTAGGATTAATCATTCATTTACAGGGGCACTCAAAAGTATTCCATTACATTTTGGTATATGGGGAAAAATCGTTTGCAGAGTATTTTAATGACATTATGCTATTTCAAATGTATTGAAACTAATATAAATCACTGAATTTCACTACGATCACGTTAGAACAAGACATTCATAGCATTTTTTATTCATTTACAGGGACACAAAAAGAAATCGGTTACAGTACAGTACTGTCTTTGAGTAATAATTGCTAGAGTGCACGGTTTAAAATTCGGTATGCGTTTTTAAATTTAATTAATTTTTTGCATCTTACCAGTTATATATAAATTATATACCTCGAATACAGGGCTGCAAAAAAGTATTCATGTACCGTTCTCCTTATTAGAGAAAATTGCTGACGGTAAATTTTCAACTGAAGTATATGTAGCTCTTAAGTGAACTAAATTTTGGCTTGCATGTAGCTAATAGATTCAAATCTATAAATTACATAGAGGGCTGCAATTAGCATAATTTTCCGATTGTGGATGGGAACAGCTGGAATTGGGTTCTAAAATGCATTATGCGTTTCCATATGGTTGAATTAGACGTAATATTTTAATTTTTTAAACAGTGCAGTTTTGTTACATTATTCTGAATGTGTTGGAAAGTGTTTCATAATCTATGCTTGACGCATGATTTTTTCTTACTTGTTTTATATCATCAGATTTACAACAAATGTGAGAATGTTTATTAAAATTTTACTAATATACTTAATAATAATAATTACTAATATACTAATGTACTATTTTAATATACTTCAGTTTTCTGAAACTTTTCAACGTCAATCAAAATTGAATGACAGAACGTCCTGTATTTTTGATTAAATATGCGGTTTGTTATCCCGTGTTTTAGGGTAATGTTTCATCCTATTGCTGCCTACAATCACCCATCTGAATTTCTCAGTCGAATTCGGCAAAACTCTGCATATTGAACCTCATTAACATCTTAAAATTACACGATTTCTAGAATATTTACGCAAGTTAGAGGGCAGACAGACAATCAATTTGAATATTGAGCACTTTTCAACTGCGTAAAGTGTTATGCCATATGTTAAAGCGTCTTAAAAAGGCATCTATATTCAAATCATTAAATGAAAAATATTTTGTGAAGGCAGAAAGGCCGTATTAGTTTATCTAAATTTGGTGGTTTTTAATTCAGAAATTTCGAGTTAACGCTAGAAAAATGCTTAATCTAATTTTAGTTTATTTTATTCACGAAGTATCTAATATTATAGTAACCAAAAATAATTATTTAAACTTTCGAGGGAGAATTTGGAATTTCGTAGCGATAGTTTTACAAATGCTTCAGCGGCCTATATAGTGTTAAAAAATTATCCACTATGAAATATTTTAAATCCGAGTATTGACATTCGTAAATTTCAAACTTCTTCAACTCTACTTTCCGAATAATTTGAAAACTAGTTTATTCTGTTTAGATTCATTGGATTGGAAATTTATAATTGAGATTCTATTTTTTAATTAAAAATAATACAATATATATTGAAATAAATTTTTAAGTTGTTTATAAATTCAATGTATTTGGTTGGCGCATACGTTCTGTCGTTTCTTTTGAAAAAGAAAATTTTGCAAGAAAAATAAAATGTTTTGGCAATGCCTTTTATGCTATTCAATAGGGAATTATGTGTTCTAAAAAACTGTGTCTTTAATTTTTTTTAATGTGTATATACTTTGTATTCTTTTCAGGCAATTAAAATGGAGTGTCAAGATGGGAAAAAAGAGTATTTTCGACAACTTTTGCTTTTTTCGTTTAATCGAGCTGCCAAAACCACACAAGCTGCTTGAGAGATTTGCGAAGTATCTCGAAATCAATGCGTGACGTTTGTTTCAATAATTACGAGGAACGGAAGGCTTGGTTGGACGATTTCTTGGTTTGGAAACCAGGTGATTTCTACCGCCGAGAGATTGAAGTGCTTATTGGACGTTGAGAAGGAGTCTTAAACAATAGTGGAGAATACATTATTGATTGATTTGTTGTTCATTTATTGTTTATTTTGTGTGGAGATCCAAACTTAAAAAAACCAACTAGAATTTATGGAACAACCCAATAAATGAATCTCAGTTTTTTATATTGAAAATTATTTTCATTTAACACTAGAACTACCGGAAATTTGAGTCAAGTTTTTAAAAAAATATTTCACACCGGAATTTTATTTAAAACCAATTTAATTTTATTATTTAACTTTTTTCTTCTTTGTATCTTTTAAACTTATGTCATAATCAAATTTCTGGTTTAAACCGAAATATATACATATGTAGCCGTAAAAATGACGGATCTCAGTAGTTCTAGTGTTAAATAACGAGATTATCTGTAGTGTAAAGTAAACGCTTTAAAATTGAATAACATTGTTAAAAATGGTTCATTCCATGATTGTTTGATCAAAGAAGGATTTTGCAATCATTTAAAATAAATTTGCATTAAATGATACTTCAGGTTATGAGACACAGCAAAGAGAAAACGGTAATTTGACAGAATTGATTTACATAATTGTATTTTTATTTTAAATGAGATTGTAATGAGAAAATAATACATTTAATGTTTCAAAAATGTGTTTTGCTCAAGGGTGATTAATGTCCTTAATTACCGAAAAATTCTTGTATGCCGTAAAACTTAAAAATAACTTGCATTTATTTTAGAAAATTGCTAAAACAATATTTATATGTGTTCTTTCATTTTTCATTTGTAAAAATTCAGTTTTGAAAACTAATTTGATAAGTTTGTAAAACATTATGGATATGTTAATTTTATTAATGAATCTCTACCAAAAAATAAAATGAAATATTTATTTGTGCATTACAATAATATTTTACTACACAGGGTGCGGAAAAAGTACTGATCTTTTTTTCTTAATGTCTGTGTGTGTCTTTTAAATGTTGTAGAATTATTTTTTGTGTATATTTGCTCTTTATAATCTACATATTGCATTATAAGTAAGTATTTTTGGGTTATTGTTTGCATTCCGTCTCCTGTGCCGAAAAACTGTTCACTATTGAATAAGCTGTTAACCATCAGAATGATTGCATATTAGCCAAAAACAGTAAAACTGCTAATTCAAGTGGTGGCATAGTAGCCAGAAAAGGTCATCCAGCCAGCTTGGTGGTTTTTGGCTGCATCACAAGCAATGGGAAATCCCATTTGGTCTCTGATGATGCTGGTGTCAAGATTAATCAGATCAATTATCTCAACGATATTCTAAAGTAGGCCCTTCCATGGCTAAATTCTCCTTTTGGAAACAATCCATATGTGCTCCAACAAGGTTTAGTACCAGTCCATAAGTCTTTCCAAACGCAACGTTGGTGCCAAGCAAATCTTCGTGATTTCATTTCATCTCAAGACTGGTCTCCGAATACTCCGGATTTTAATACACATGATTACTCAGTATGGGAGTGTTGCAAGCAAGAACCTGTGCTAATCCTCACAAAGATAACACTTCTTTAAAAGCTGCTCTGACACGTAAATGGAACGGTCTCGATGCGGACTACTTGCGGCGCACCGTGGGTGCCTTCCCGCACTTTCTCTGCGAGTGTATCAAGGCAAAAGACCGAATCGAAAATGAATGATAGAATATCAATTGATACTTAGTTGTTAATCTTACGCAATAAAAATTATTGAAATAATTGTATCTATGGCGTTGTAGTAGAGATTGATTTTACTATCAATACTTTATCCGCACCCTGTAAATGTACCATCATGAAGTGAGAAAAACAAATATATAAGGAAATAACTGAATTAGCAAAATTTCATATTTTGAAAAACATCCGCATGAAATACTACCCGAAAATAGGTCTATTTAAATATTGTATCTATGGCGTTGTAGTAGAGATTGATTTTACTATCAATACTTTATCCGCACCCTGTAAATGTACCATCATGAAGTGAGAAAAACAAATATATAAGGAAATAACTGAATTAGCAAAATTTCATATTTTGAAAAACATCCGCATGAAATACTACCCGAAAATAGGTCTATTTAAATAGCTTTATAACACCAATATTTTCCAAGAAATGATTTTCAAATTTACATTATAGATCCCAGTATAAACCAAATTCTTTCTTAATATTGGAAAATTATTTTCCAATGTTTTAAAAAGAAAGCCATTATTCAACGTCAATTGGAAAATTTTAGAAAGTATTGAGCATCGTTGCGCAATTGGGCCCCAGTATTAAATTATATATCATCTCTCCTTACATTCTTCTTCCCGATCTGCTTATTTCTTATCCCTCGATTCCCACGTTTAAGATAAAAATATCAAAACTTGCTAATGCAGTAATTTCTGCAGGAATATATGGGGCATTCTCACAATCTTTTGACTTTCATGTCCCTGAATAATAATTTTTTATTTAATACACTTTTTTGTGTTTTTTATTTTATATATACTTGGGAACATCCCATTGCATGATTGCACAACAATATTAACAAGATAAATAAGTTTTGGACGATGTTGGGGGTCCAAACACCTGGAAAACTCCTATACCGCTCCGTGTCCCTGATGCTGATTTTTAAGTTTGGAGCTGTCTGGATAAAAATGTTTCAATAAAATTAATCTGATGTAATTTTTTTCTGAAACTGGAACTATCGTTTTATATAAATAAGTAGCTAAAAATTAGCCTGCATACATTTTTACGGTTGTTATTATTTTTTAAACTCTGTCCCTAGTTTTTTTATTTTTTACCATCCCTCTTCTAAAAAAAATCACTTCAGATGCAGCCACAGAATTTTTTTCAAGTTTTTTCTCATGCAGAAGTATGCTAGAGAAATAATGTCTAAAATTCTTTGGCAGTAAACTTACTGTAGAATTTAAATCAGCATTTAAATATCAATTTGAAGCATCGTGGCTTTATTACTAGTCTCACCGTCCCCATGGTTTATTCCTTCACTTTTCGAGGTAAATAAATAAAAAAAAATAATCCAATGTTTACAAGTGTTTCTAAAAATCAATGAACATTGTGGCTATCAGTTTTTCTTAACATGATTTTCCTAAATATAGGTGGTAATTTTTCTTACCGTTCTATCCTTACCGTCCCTTTTTTTACCATTTCGTCCCTTTTTTCCAATACCGTCCCCCTTTTTTACCTTACCGTCCCTTCTTCAACACCCCTTTAAGACGATGTTATACAAAATTTCTGTATTAAAAGTACTACATTGTTATTATTTCTTATTTGAATGTCCTGTGGGTACTATGCAAATTCATTATAAGTAAAAATTTAGAAGAAAATAAAAAGTTATAGGGGTAAAATTGTAAGGGAAATTAAACTCGCAATTTTAACTTAAACCTCAGTTAAATAAAAAAAATTTTCGCTGCTGACCATTTTTTCTTTATTTTGAATTATTAAGGGCATTCGTCTATCAGATTAAAATGTTATTTTAGCAAGTTTAATTTTGTCAGATTTTTTTCTCCCAAAAATCAGAAGATTGTGAGAATGCCCCATATATTGAGTCATTTTGAAGGTCGATTATTAGTGAAATAAGCTTATCAGTCATTTTAACGTGTAATCCCCACATTAGTACGAATTTACACTGATTAAAATTTCCAATGTCGGAGTTTTTTAAAACTTCCTTTGACTAACATATCTTTTAAATTAACAAAATGAAAATGTTGATAAAAATAGCACAGCCCAATTCCTAATTAAATTCCTTATAGAAAACGTGTTATATTTGATTATCAATATACTGGCGTATACTTATACGTAGTTGCAGTTATAAAATTCGATATCGTACTATTGTACGGTGTGCGAATTCTGAACCAGAGTGCAAGTCCACTTGTCAAACATAGTAGTAAGTTTCAAATGTAATCTAAATAAAATTTTTATCCAAAAAACTTTGAAAAATCATAAACATTACACTTTCTGAGGAAAAGTTAAAAACAGGTAAGAATGATAAAATAGTAAAATAAAATAGAATAAAATGTAAAAATATTTACACAGATCAGAAGCATCATTTATTTGAGGCTAAAAATATATACGTCACAAACAGTTTACGAAAAATGTCACATCTGCAAAAATTTCCTTTTGTCATCACTGCTATCAAATCTGATGGATATTTTTTTCAAAAATTTCAAATTGACGCCAGAATTAAAAATAATACTTGAAGCAATGTTCCAGAGTCATAATGCTCTCGTTAACTTCCAGTCGATGTTGATCAGTCGAGTGGATCTTGATGGGTAGGAGTTAAGCAAAAGATGGGACATAACAATTACAGTAAGTGCTCAAATGTGCTACTGCCAGCATCTAGCAACTAATTGGGGTATCTTTACGCAGATCCCAGGTGTTTCAGGAACATTTGCAGCAAGGGCTGAAAGTCTTGAAATGTGGTCCCCATCAGAGTCAGCTGCTATCTCATAGATACACTCCCTGCAACTTTCGAAAGGGTACCTAAATCGCTTGCTAGATGCTGACAGGAATATATCGATGTTGGTGGTAGCACATCTAAGCACTAACTGTATTTTTTATGTCAATAAAAGTGTAGTTTTCGTTTCGTCCGCATTTCCTTTTCTTCTCTGAGAAATTCAGCAACTCTACGTGGCTGATGTTGTGTAGAATGTTTTGGGTGAAAACCGAACTGCTCAGTCATAAGAATGTTATTTTGCTGTATAATGTCTTGAAACTGGGTACGAATGACGCGTTCTACTACTTTACTGATATAAGGTAAAAGAGAAATAGGTCTGTAGTTGGTAGGGTCAGAGTCATTAGTTCCAGGTTTAAGGATAGGTAGGATTATGGAAGTTTACCAGGGTATAGGAAAACAGTTAAATTCTAAGATAGTTTTAGTGAGGTCTGTAATATAAATAATAAAATTAGGG